>VDFB02343972.1:90508-141737 GCA_007258455.2 Sequoia sempervirens
TACGACAACTTTACGGAAAACTAAAAATACCACTTGAGGGCTAAAATAGCTTTGTTTGAAAGGTTATTTTGGCAAAAATCTGAGATATGGGTTTTGTCCCGAAAAAGATTCTAAGACAACCCAGAATGTCAGAAATGCGTAAATTTGACTTCTACTCGACCATGCAAGGAATTTTCAGTTGAGAAAATTAGAGCTTCGAGAACTGATGTTCTGGAGTAAATTTTCCTGAAAAATTCTGGCACATGGGTTTTCTCGAGGAAGCTATTCTGAATCAACCCAGATGATTTGTTTTGTCAAAAGTCGCCAATTCTTCAAACATGCGAAAGAATTTAAGATGAGAAATAGAAGAATTTGAGAAGAAGAAAGACGTTTTTTGATGTTTTCTCTTGCCACTTTGCCTTGAAATTTGCTGATAAATCTGATTTGTACCTGCAAAGAAAGTATTTTGATGTTTTCACCAATGATTGCTGATGAAGATTTTTGCCTTTGATTGTTCTGAGAATTTCGCCCTTGCTTGAGAAATACAAATTTCTCTTGAAAATACGCCTTGTGAATGAAGAAAAACGAATTTTGCTTGAAAATACAAATTTCTCTGGAAGCTTGGTGAAAAATAAATGAAGGCCCCATGTTTAAACAAGAGAAAATTCGCACCAACTTGTTGACTGCAAGATTTAAAACCTTAGCTTGAAAATAGAAGGCTTCTGATTGGACCCCTTTCAGTTACACTGATACTGACACTGAGTCCGGAAATAAATAATAATAAATTAATATTCATCATGCAATTTGCAAAGGCATCAATTTTAGAGATTCGCCATTTTAATGCCAAAATATGCAAAATAAATAAATATTTTGAACTTCAATTGACAATTCGAATGAAGACTTAGGATTCACTGTTGGGCTTCACCGATTCCGAAAAGTCATCTCTTGAGCTCATAGGCGTCCAATTGCTTAAGATACTTCACTTTTTATTAACTTCCTATTTTGTCGCTGACGGCAAAGTCATGACTGGCCAACTTCAACACTGATTTTTGAGTGACCGAGAGATGCTGGGACTGAGTTGGAGAATTCATCGGAAAGCCTACTGAACAAGGAAGAAATGTCTGCTAGGAGACACTACTGCAAAATCCATTGTTTAACACCTTGAAAAATTAGGCACCCCTGATTAAATTCATTTACGGGTTCCAGACTTAAACCATTTTCCTAAACTGCCATCTAACACTTCAAACCGCTGCTGACGGCGAACAGTGAACCCTGCTGATAAGAAACGAAGCTCACTGTGTGCCCGGAGACATTCTGCATCCAACGGATATACGCACGACATCTGAAAGCTGTGTTAAGGGCCTCAAAAGTAAAAGCGCCCCTGGCTCTTAGTTTCATTGATGTCATTTTGACGAAAGTTGAACTTTCACCCAAGTACCCTACTTTGTCCTCTGATATCTGGAGCTGGGATAACCCGATTCGAACATTATCTGTTTTAACGGACAACCAGAAGGGCCCACAAGAGAAGCCTCTGGAGGTGACGAAGCAAGAAAATTGCTTCTAAGACCTCAAAAACTCTAGTGTGTATTTTATTTAAAATATCCGCCCCAGACTTGGCCATTTTCCGGATGTCCTCACTCTTCAGCATTTCGCCAAAGACCTCTCACGTACGAGCGTTTGCCAAATCCCGAAGGCTGACGGCTAGGCTCGTTGAATAGATAAAATGATTACGCTCAAGAGCCGTAAAGACTTCGAACGCGAACGACCTCATCTGACAGGTCTAAAGGCTAGGTGCCTCTGGACTGTAGAAATACACTGCAAATTTTATGTTGGGACGCCCGTGAAATTACGTGCTTGGTAGAACCTCCGCTGCGATCACCTGGAACGTCGGATCGACAAGCAGGATGATGCATTGCGAAGCTAGGCTAGAGTGGTATTGATGTCAGGAAGACTTCGTCTGCAAATTTTGGCATCTTAAGGCTCATTTAAACCAGCGGCCCTGAGCTATACTTGCACTGGAAACGCAACGAAGATGCTCTGGAACGTGAAATCTCCATTATAAGCCCATCTTCAGACGACTACTGTCGGAGTTCTGGGACTCGGATGACTGCATTTGATAGTTCGTCGGACGAGCAAACTAGTTGTGAACAGATTGACTGTATTCGCTATCAGAAATACCAGAATTTGCCCCCTCTTTAAGATGGGCGCCCTCAGGCTAGAGTTGCGTTTTTGCCTGAAAAGGACAAATTTCTCATATCTGGAACTTTTAGAATTTTAACTTCTGACGCTGTTTGCCGGAGCTGCAGGTCTTAGAAAACTTTGCTGGATAGCTCATCGGATAGCCAAACTGATTATGAAGAGATTGACTGGATTATTGAACACTTTCAACGAAATTTTGACCTTCAAAAAGAAGGGCACCCCCGGGCTACAGGTGCGCTTTTTTGCTGTTCTTTGAGAAATCTTCATAAATTAACCACTGAAATTTCTGTTTTGATCACTGAAATGACCATATGCAACGTGAAATGCTGTCGTGAGACGCTCCTCTATCGTGAAAAGCTCCATTCTGAGTCTCTGCTTCAGGTTCTGATGAATAAAACTGACTTTGATTGACAAAATATTGACAAAAACTCCATGCTTGATATTGCCCGAAAACTGTATTTTACATCATTTTAGCAAGGTTTAGACTTTTTTATGCAAAATGCCTTGATGAAGCAAACAAAAATTTGGTTTATGTACAACAAGTCTGGGGAAGTGATAAAAATTTTCCTGAAGCACGAAGGAAATTGCCAATGATGAAGTCGGAGAATGCTGGCATTGCAGGATGGATTAAAAGTTTTAAAGATAGAGCAAGAAAGCATTCACAGATGTGAAGAACAAGAATGGAGTTGTTGAAAATTATTTTTTCTAAGGTTCAAAATTCAAAATTAAATGAACCCGTTCGTTGTATACCCATGGATTGGACAAGTTCTAGAGAAAATTTTCTTCTGGGTATTGAACATTTTCGACGGGAAGTTGATTTCCAAGTCTTCTACACTTCACCGAAGCCTTTAGGTTGGAGATTTTTGGATGGGCACAAGATTGATGCATTTTCTAAGGAAAATTTGAAACATTTCCCAAGGCAAGGAATAAGTGTGTTGGTTGGTGAATTTGCTCGAATTCTTCGTGAAAACAGTTTTCTCGAGCCAGAGTTGGATGAAATGTTAGAGTGAACGACCCAGTTGATGAAATGAATTTCTTGAAGATGCAGTTGAAGTTAATATTGTCAAAAGATGATACGCCCTTGAGGAAGATGAAGTTTGTCTAAGGCACGAAGAATGTGAAGCTAAAGTGAAACTCAAATATCAGGATGAAATTTGTCTAAGGCATGCAGATGTTGAAAAGCTATGAAGAAAGCAGGGTTTGCTAAATAAAAAAAATGTTCCGTAGATCACTCAGACCTTGGAAGCCAAAACATGAAAATCCTGGTAAGTAAGTTGAGTTTATGAAAGGTTCTAATACTCTTCTCCTTGCTTGTTTTGCAAGTGGAACGTCGAGACCAAGCGCTGATGACTTAAGTGATGAGGAAAATAATCCAAGATGTGTAATCTGAGCCGTTCGTTGGACTGGGCCATCTATAAAAGGGGGAGTCCCCCTCATTTGTATCTCAGTAGAATTAGCTTAGAGTTAGATAGTAGACATAGAGTAGAGGGACAACTTAGAAATAGCTTAGTATAGATTGATAGTGTAGTTGAAGAAGGAAAGTTTTCCTTTGAAAACTTTTGCAAGAGACTGTTGTGTAAAAATTTCATAATAAAAGATCTTTTCATTGATGGTGAAATTCGTCTTTGTTATGGATAGCTAGCGAGGTTTCTTTATCCCTGCTACTTCAAGTAGCGTAGAGTAGCGTAATTTCATTTTTATGCAAGTAGATGTTAGTTGTGGAATGTGGTGTTTGATCTAAGCAACTTCGTCTATCCATACCACTAGTGTATTTGCTGATGGTGAATGTGCCTTGTGTGGTCAACTGGAATATCATGTACTTAACTTCGATCATGATTTGTATTTCTATATGTGTCGTTGTGATGGTATTTTCATGCTAAGTTGTGATCTGAACACCTTGAACTACTCCTCTGAAGATTGCACCGACTCCGTGGAAGCTGTCCGAGGCGAGGCAAAGCGAAGTTTGGTTGAAGTTTGCTGAAGTTGAGCTCCATATCCCACGTCTTAGAGTAGATTAGAATCTTCTTAACCTTGCAACCACTTTAAATTCAGTACTTTCTGATTAGAATAGGAAACTTATGCTTCATTGATAAATCTGTTGAATTGTGAAAACCTCTTCCTTTGTTGTTGAACAATTTCGTAAGTCCCCTTGAAATACCAGCAAATCACATCGAGCCAACTGAGCCTATTCCCACAGAAAGAACCTTGGAGTTGAACGCACGAACTCTCTTGCAATCTGAGCGTGCAGAATACTTTGATCAAGAGAGAATAGGGTAGCCGTTGGCGACTTTATTCTGCGTTGGTGCGGTCACGAAAACCACGCCAACACTTCCCTTTCTTTAGGTGTGCAAACTTTTCCAATAAAAACATTCTTTACTTGTTCGTTTGTCCCCATATTGACGGCTTCGCAGTCATTACCTTGGGTACTTTGGTTTCTACTCAGTCTGTCGTGATCAAACAATCTTTCTAATTCAACCATTCCTCTTGGAATAACGTTTGTCTTCAAATTTAGAATTCCTTCCATATCAAATTCTGCTTCCTCAGTTTCTTCTTCATCGATGATCTGTGCTTCAAATACACCCAAGCATGTGAGAAAATCTAGAATTTGTTTATCATCATTGAACACTTGAAAATTCTTTATATTATCTGGAATTGCTGGGGTTGAAACTAGTTCCATTGTGAACTTCTTCAATCCTTCCATAGCCAAAGGTTCCAACGAACTAGCAGCTTGTGCAAGAGAGTTAGCAACGAGATTCTTGGACCTGTAAACTTGCTTTATACTGTGTTGGCGTTTTGTTGTGACCCTTTTCACACATCGCCCCATTGCAAATGGGGACCCCCTAATTTTCGCTTCGTTTCGAACTTTTGGCTTGATTTTGGTTTGTTTTTGCTGTTGTCTTTCTCTCTCTGTCTATCTCTTTTCTGAGGTCTGCTTTCTGGGGACGTTCTCGTCTTTGAACTTAAACGAGTGAAATTTGGCCAAGTCTGAATTAGGGTTTTGAGTCTTTTGTCAGTTTGAGGTTGAGCGAAGTGAATAAATTGCAAATAAAGACTAACACTGTTGTCAGTGTGCTTCCAACAGGCTTTCACTAAAATTTCATTGAATTCTAACTACTTACTATTTTTAGTAAGTGTGAAATTACAGGAAATCTGTCAGCGTTTTTGAGATTCCGACAGTCACACTGCATTCGGAGCACATCAGACTGGTCGGGTGCAAAATTTGAGCTGAAATAGACAACTTACTATTTTTAGTAGTCCAGCTTCCGGGACAAATTTCAGGGCATAGACGCAGAGTTCTTCTCTGCATGTCTGCATATTCCTTCTGGGTTTTTCGAGACCTTCGCAACAATATAACATGCAAAGTGAGACGACAACTTTCAGGGTTCAGCCTTCCAAGGCTATTTTTAGGGTTTGCATGTCGGGGTTTCTTTTGCATGTCGGATGATTCCTTCTGGGTTTTTCGAGAGCTTCGCAGTGGTATGACATGCAAATGGAGATAATCACTTAGTAAGGAACATACTATTTTTAGGTGTCTCGACAACCGCCTCCTAGCAGTTCAAAATCACGAGCTGATCGCAATGCAGCAGAAACGAAGAGAAACAGAGATCATTTGATGCACATGCAGAGCAAATTAGGGTTTCCAGCTTCAGAACCTAAAAAGAGGGGTAAAAAGTCAGAATTTTCGAAAACCGGTGTAAACCACTGTGATCAGCATCTTTCAGGGTATCTGTTGGTAAAATTTGAAGTCAAATGGAGCACTTACTATTTATAGTAAGTCATTTTGGAAACAGGCTAAAAATAGCAAGTCAGGTGCATGCGCCGATGTCAGCGGGCAGGTCACGTGGTGAGGAGCGCCTCATTTGAATTTCAAATCAAACGGAGCTGTGGAGGTACCAGAAACGAGAGGTTACTATAAATAGCAAAACACTTCCCAAAATATGCTATTTTTAGCAGGTCAACTCAGAATAGCAATGTCGACAGATTGTTGAAGTCATAAGGATCTGGTGTTCAAAATTTCAAATCGATCTGAGCTTCTAAGGTGTAAGAATTAAGAGGCTTACTATTTATAGTAAGGTATGGAGAAACTGGCAGGGATGAGGAAAAATGGCTAAGTATTGATGTTCATCCCCCTCACATAGCAAAATACGCCATCAAGCACAAATGGCTGAGAAAATTTCTAAGTAAAGAACTTCATCCACCTGCCACCTCAAAATGCGCCCAAGTTGGTGGAGTAGAAGCTTTAAAAAAAAATTCTAAGGCAAGTGTTTCATCCTGCACACCTAGCTAAATGCGCCCAGCTCAAGGAAAGTATAAGTTTCATTCACCTCCTAGGCCAAAATGCGCCCATGCAACAAGAAGGATAGCAAGTCAAAGAAAGTCAACGAATTTCATCCTGCTCCTATAGCAAAATGCGCCCAGCCCAAGGTGGTGGCATGCAAAATTTTTCTTAGTATGAGTTTCATCCACCACATATGCTCAAATGTGCCCAGCTGAAAAGAGGTCAAAGTAGTCAACATTTTTTTCATCCTGCAGCTATGTGAAAATGCGCCCAAGGGAAGAAAGAGTTAAAGAAGTCGAATATTTTCATCCTCCTAGAGGCATCAAATGTGCCCAAATGAGGGCAGGTCAAGACAAAAGTAAAGAAGTTGAAGAGTCATTCTTCTCTCTCCTTTGAATGCGCCCATGCAAAAGGAATCTAAGACGTGCTAAAGGGGTAAAGTTGATGGGTAGAAATCTACTAAGGGCGTTGAAAAGTCAAGTCCTTCATGACATCAAAAATGCGCCCAAGTGTATGAAGTGTGAAATGAAATAAATTGCCAAGGCGTGGAAATAAGATCTTAAAATGTTAATCCTTCACCATGTGTGAAATGCGCCAAGGTAAGGTAAGGGGTGGTGAAACAAAATTGATAAGTGAGGCATTCAAAGTGTTTTATTCACCTTCAAGTGGGATATGCGCCAAGTACAAGATGATGGTGCTAATATGCTAGGCGTTGAAAATGCCAAGGTGGGAGAGATGATAATTTCTAAGGCGTGGGAAGTAAAGTATGCTAGGCGTAGTAAAGTTAAATTTCCCCCTTCAAGTGTGAAGTGCGCCTAACATTCAAATGGAGAGTATTGCCAAAGGATGCATAATACATGCCTAGGCGTTGGAAATTGCCAGATGAAAAAATAAAATATGTTAAGTGTGATGTGCTTTCAAGGAAAATTTTCCAAGTGAAGCAAAATAAAATTTTCCTCACCACAGGCAGAGTGATTGAAGGTGAATAAAAATTTCTAAGGCAAAATTTTCAAAAGTGCTGAGTGATTCAAAAAAATTTCTAAGGCAAAGAAATTTTCCTTAGAAGAAAAATGCCTAAGTCTGGTGAAGTGATGAATTTTCCTGAAGTCCGACTGAATTTTGCCAGTGATGAAGTCAGAAGATGTTGGCAGTACAGGAACAAATTTTTTTTAAGTCTGAGCAACACAGGATGATCATAGGTGAAGAACGGATTTAAATTGGTGGAATAATATTTTTCTAAGGTTCAAAATTTACAAAAAAATTAAATGAACCCATTCGTTGTATACCCATGAGTTTGACGCGTTCTGAAGAAAATTTTCTTCTGGGCATTGAAGATTATTGATGAGGAGTTGATTTTAAAGTCTTCCATGCTTTGTCGAGGCCTTCAAGATGGAGATTTTTGATGGGCACAGGATTGATGAATTTCCCAAGGGAAATTTGAAAAATTTTCTAAGGCAAGGAATAAATGATGTTTTTGAAATAAAGTGTTGTGGCTGATGAATTTGAAAATGATCGCCTAGATGATTTTTGATCAAATTCCTGATGAAAGAATTTCTTCTCGAGTCTGAGTTGGATGAAATATCAGAGTGAAGTGCGCCAGGCAGAATACAAGATGGGTTGGGAATTTGGTTAAGGCATGTAGAATTTGAATGAACGCTTGGAGATCAAAGCATGAAAATCCTGGTAAGTGAGTTAAGTTTACATTATGAAGTGTTCTGATACCCTTCTCCTTGCTTGTTTTGCAGGAGGAATGTCGAGACCAGGCGGTGATGATTTGAAGCAAGTAGTTCAAGATGATAAATCTCGAAGGAAGAAAAGTTGCAAGAAATGGTTAAGTGTTGGAGTTTCTCCTCAGGGATCCAATGTGCACCCAACACAGTCAGACAGATGGCAAGCGGAAATGATCTAGTCCAAGGCTGAAAAATCCTTCAAATTCAAGTATGGAAGCTCGAGCAAAATTGAAGAACAACGTCAAGAAGAATATCGAGAACAATGTGAACGCGTCTACAAACGGGAATCTTCTAGAAGGATGGTGGCCATTAATGGCTCATCTATTACCCCACTTCTCTTGGTGGCGGTTTTTAGGGTAAATCTTGTTTAGGGCCGAGGTGGCACAATCTGGGCCATCCAGCCGATTGTAATCTGAGCCGTCCGTTGGACTTGGCCAACTATAAAAGGGGGAGTCCCCCTCATTTGTATCTCATTAGATTTAGAAGTAGAAGCAGAGCTTAGAGGAGTAGAGAGAAATTGATAGAGTAGAAAGTAAAGTAGTTTAGATTGAAAAGGAAGGAAAGTCTTCCCCTTGGATACTTTGTAAGAAGTTGTCATGTATGCTTTCATAATAAAAGAATTTTCATTGATGGTGATTTCTTCTTTGTTATGAGTAGTTGTTGAGGCTTCTTCATCCTTCCAATTCACGTAGCATCTTGAAGTAGCTTAAAGTAAAGTAGATTTCATTTCATGCAAGTACTTAGCAATTGTGGAATGTGGTGTTCGATTTGAACAAGACTTCGCGTGTCCATACCACTAGCGGGCTCGCTGACGATGGGTTTGCCTTGTGTGGTCAACTGGAACCTTGTGAAATTTAACTTCGATTATGGTTTATATGTTGGCATGCGTCGTCGTGATGGTGTCTTCATGCTAGATCGTGATCTGAACATCTTGAGTCACTCCTCTGAAGATTGCACCAGTTCATCGGAAGCTGTCCGAAGTGAGGCAAAATGGAGCTCGGTTGAAGTCTGTGAAAATTGATCGCCGTGTCCCACGCTATAGAGTAGAACATAAACTTCTTAGGCCCTACACTTTTTTAAATTCAATTCATTTCTGGTTAGAATTAGAAAACTTGTGCTCACTTGCCAAATCATTTGAAATACACGAAAGCCTTTAGCCTGCTGTCTGTTGTCCGCTGTCGAACAATTGTGTAAGTCCCCTTCAAATACTAGCAAATCACATCAAGCCAACTGAGGGTATTCTATTGCATTATTGGAACCTTGGAGTTGAAAGCATGAACTCACTTGCAATCTTAGCATGCTGAATACTTTGTTCAAGAGAGGATAGAGTATTCGTTGGGAAACTTTATTCTGTGTTGGTTCGGTCTCAAAAACCACGTCAACACGTTTAAATTAGCACCTTTGGAGTGCTGATTGTAAACGATCAGCTATTTCAAATGTTTTGCAACACTTCTTCGTTATTTAAAGAGAAGTCCCTCTCTGCTTGGAGCAATGCGTAAGGAAGGGAATGGTAAACTAAAGTTCCTATCTTTTTATGCTTCAGCGGTAGGACACAAGGGTGCACAAACACAATGCGCCGTAGCTAAGCTTTTCTCTAGTTTCTGCAGATCTCAACTACGACTATTCTAGCTTTTATCTATCCAATACCTTCAAGGTAAACAGAGCATGAAGGTAAAGGAGCGGGAATGGGTTGGTTAGATCCCCTGAATTCGCCGTCTCCTGAGAATATGACTGAGGCTCTGGACTCTTGGGTATATGCCGAGATAAGGTTGGTACAAGCAAACTCTCTTTACGGTAAACTAGATCTGAGACCTGCCAAGGAGGAGGGACTCCTATCCGAGGTATGGGCTAGGAAATAGTTTACAAGAAACAACAATTTGACAATTACTTGGCCAACGAGCTTGCTAAGGAGGAGGAACTCCTATCCGAAGTATAGATTGAAGGTCAATACATTAAACAACAACGAATGATAACTGTCAATAACAAATATCCAAGGAGGAGGGACTCCTATCCAAGGAGAGAAATGAAACAACGAGCTATTAGGTACAAGACGTAGACATAACTCAAATAGATTGATCAAAATGCAAGTGCCTTCTGATATTCTTCTTCAAAGCTTTATCAACGAATTACAAAGGTTGGGAAAGCAACGGCACGAAATCATGCACAATTACGATCGACCAATGAACTCTCATCCAAGAGTGAACAAATATCCGCTTTCAAAGCTGTTGGCAACAATGGTGCAGAAATTTTGCATAGCAAGTAAAAGTTAAACAAACAATGAGCCCAAAGCTCTTATTTATAGAACTCAAAGGAGTGGGCAACCCCAAAATCTCCTTGAGTTAACGATGAGTTCTTGCCAATCAATTAACAAGATTTATTCCTAAAAAGGGGGAACAAGCAGTTAACTGGAAGACTACTTCAGTTAACTGAAAGTAAACAAGAGTCAACTGTCAACTGGAAACTACTTTAGTTGACTGAAAGTAAACAAAAGGTGACCTTTAATGTAAAGTATCCCTCCAAAATAGACATCCACATTTAGTGGAGATCTAAGATCCACAAATTATGGAAGTCAATTAAACATCCTTAATTAGTGGGATCTGACAATACATGATTTGTGGGATATGGAGTTAACTTGGAAAGGGGCATCAAGTTAACTCCAACTACATTTAATGCCTTCTTGAGTTGACTTGGAATGAGGCATCAAGTCAACTTCAAGTATCATAAATGCCAATTGGAAGGTAGGACGTCCTTCCTAGGTGTCTTTTCACACTTCACCACTTTCGGTCAACAACTCCTTGATCCATGTGTTGACTTCTTCCGTTTCTGGATAGTCAATGCTTTGATGACACGACATCTCCTCTTCTTGCGCAAGCTATTGCTCTTGGTAACTTTGGCGGCTCCGTATTTGGAATGACCTCTTTGCAGTTGGTAAGCCAAGGTGCTTACTGCCACGCGGGAGGTGGTAATACTGGTCTTTCTGCTGCAAGATCAACCTTTCTTTCTTCTTCATCCAGAGTAATTTTTGCAGCTCTCCACTAAGTGGGAGAAGTATTCTTTTCAAAGATAAAGATCCACAAACTGTTGATGATGTCCGTTTGCTCTCCAGCAATGTGTTTAAGATCTGGTTGGAGAGTTGCTGGTGCAAGGTCTGGTTGTTCAATTGGAGCCCAAGGACGCCAAATTGTCATTCTGTGAAGAACTCGCCTATTGACTGTAAACATGAATGTATTCAGACAACTTCTGAAAAACCCCTGAAAATGGTGCCCTGCCGAGAAGTATTTTTCCGGAAAAAATCTGGCACATGGGTTTTGTTTGTGCTTCAATGCTGAACAAACCCAGTTCCTCATAATTTTGATTTTGAAACTTTTTCAGAAAAACCCCCAAAAATAGGGGTAGCAAGTTTGGTGATTCTGGAAAATCTGACGAGATGGGTTTCACTGGAAAATTATGCTAAATCTACCCAGTTGATCAGATCTGATGTAGCTTGCTACCTTGTGTGACATGCAAGAAAACCTAAGACAAGAAGAGAAGAAGTAGACAAAAGATGGATTGGAAGTTTTTTATCTGACTCACTGAGAAAATCTATCTCCAAATCCAACCTCAGATTAGCAATCTTCTTTTGCTTCAGATCTGCAAGAAATATTGAAGAACGGATGAAAACCTTGGCCAGATCTATAAATGGCGTCCTTGAGAGCTTATGGCTGTTCTTGATCATCAACCTGCAATGAAATAATGAAGTTGGATGCCTATACCTTGATTACATAGACTCAAGCCTTAGATCCACAAGTTTGGGGACTTAACTCATGATCAAAAGCGGTTTTGGCTTGATCTGAAGTTCAAAAGGTGATTTCCACTGATCGTGGAGTGTTTTAGCCAAGTTTAACTCAAAATATCTTGACTTTAGTCAACAACTTGACCTTTGACTTTTTCTAGGCGTCCCTTTTGAGTTTTGCAGGTTTTTTATTATTTTCTCTCTTGAATGACCTTAGTTTGATCTTGAATCTAGCCTAATCTGTCGATCCTGAGATGTTGCTGACACATTCACTGCTGAGCTGGATCCAACCTGAAGAGAAGTGCTTGGGACGCATGATGGTAAAAAGCTGAGTTCAGGGCATCAAAAGAAAGGGCGCTTTTGCTTGTGCCTTAGTGAATTTTCAATCTTTTTTCTTCAGCCTTTTGAAATGACCTCTTGTGCTTTGATTTGGATTTCTCGTTGATCGGAGAATCAGATGATTTCGCTTGATATCTCGCCAAGTAGCCAGCTCCGTTTCGTCAAAGATGACTGAAGTCAGAAAACTTGAAAGTCATTTTAGGGTTCCTTTATTCAAGGGCGCCCCTCATTGAAAAGGGCGCTTTTGTCCTTCAGCATGGTTATCTTCATCTGAAAAGTTGCCAACTTTGATTCTGAGTATTTGTTCACTGCCTCATCAGATGACTGTGCTTGTAGTTGCGTTGCTGAGATCTACCTAGGCTGAGAAGATTGTTCTGGGAGGCCTTTGGTCTTTTGTCAGCATCTTGAGGTCCAAAAAGAAGGGTGCCTTTCTTTTGAAAAGGCTCTTTTTCTTTGATCTCCACCTTTGCTAGTCATTTCCTGATATTTCTTCAACTGCCTCTTTTCGCTTTGTCAGCAACTGCTTCTGATCAACTCATCAGATGATCTAGATGTTTGTTTCGTTGTCGAGCCAACAAGCAAATGCCGAGGATGATTGCCTTGGATGATCTAATAGACTGCATTTGACCCTTAAAGATCATGGGCGCCCCTGCTTGAAAAAGGCTCTTTTCAACATGTGAACTTGTTTCTCCTTCGTAACGTTTCCAGAGATAGTCAAATTTTGACCTTTTTGGGTTTCAGGAATCTCCATCAAACAGCATCATTTTAGACCTTTTCCGCCATGGTTGCGTTGTTGAAGCTTTTGAAGCTTAGCTTTCAGCACCTGGTACTGGCCAATCTGCCATTAATGGCTGCGGAGCTCCTAACTTTGTTCCTGAAAAATAGAGATAGACCCACCAGAGTAAAACGTGTCTTTTGATGATTCTGACTTGACCAATGTGATCGTGAAGTCATTTAATCCTATCAAAATCATTTTCAATCATTTCTGGGAAGGTTCTATTTTCGGGGATTTCCCTGAAAAATAGGGGCGTAAAACCCTAATTTTTGATTTTTCAGAATTTTGCACATGTGTTCCTTGATAGAAACCCACAAAGACCCTATATTTGGTTTGACCTGAAATAGACTTTTGATTGCATTTTAACAAGATTTAGCTCAATTTATAGAGAATGCCAAAAATTTATTTTGGGTACAACATATTGAACGCATCAAAACTTTCTATGAGGTCCCACACTCTATTACGGTAGTGGCCTAATCTCTTATCATGGCAAGCAAATTGCTTTCTTACTTGGCGGACCACAATGTCTGAGTCTCCATAGGCGTGCACAATTTGGGCTCCCTTCTGAATTGCAAGGATCAAGCCATGAATCAAAGACTCGTATTCAGTGACATTATTGGTGCACGAGAATTGGAGCCTGTAGGCACCTAAGTATGCCTCCCCAGTCGGGCTAATCAGTTCAAATCCTGCTCCAATTCTGTTGATGTGATTTTCATGACTGCACCAACACAGAATAAAGTTACCAACGGCTACGCTATCCTCTCTTGAACAAAATCTCCTGCATGCTAAGATTGCTAGAAAGATCATGCATTCAACTCCAAGGTTCCTTCATGCAATGGATAGTCTAAGTTGGCTCGATGTGATTTGCTGGTATTTCAAGGGGACTTATGGAATTGTTCAACGGCGGAGAAAGGAATTCAAATGCTCGAAAGATTTGTCTATAAAGTTCTTGTTTCAGAAGGTACTGAATGTAAATGGTGCGGGTTTAAGAAGACTCTAATCTACTCTAAGGCGTGGGACATGGCGATCAATTCTTGCAGACTTCAACTAGGCTTCGCTTTGCCTCACTTCAGACAGCTTCCATAGAACTGGTGCAATCTTCAGAGTAGTAGCTCAAGGTGTTCAAATCACAACTTAGCATGAAAATACCATCACAACGACGCATATAAACATACAAATCATGATCGAAGTTAAGTACACGATATTCTAGTTGACCACACAAGGCGCACCCACCATCAGTGAGCTGCTAGTGGTATGGATAAGCGAAGCTCGCTCAAATTAAACACCACATTCCACAACTAGCATCTACTTGCATGAAACAAAATCTATTTACTTTACTTTAAAATACTACTTGAAGTAGAAGGACGAAGAAACCTTGCTAGCTACTCATAACAAAAGACGAGATCATCATCAATGAAAACTCTTTTTATTGAGAGAGTGTTCACAACAATTTCTTACAAAGCTTTCAAAGGAAAAACTTTCCTTCTTCAAACTATGCTACCAATCTACGCTATGCTACTTCTAAGTTGTCTCTCTATCTTCCTATCTCTACTCTAATCTCTATTGTCTAATCTAATGAGGTACAAATGAGGGGGGGATGCCCCTTTATATAGCTGGCCAAGTCCAATGGACGACTCAGATTACAATCAGATGGATGACCCAAATTGTGCCACCTCAGCCCTAACCCTTAAAAGAGGAGTGGAGTAATAAATGAAGAATTAATGTCCACCATCCTCTAGAAGATTCCTGTTCATAGACGCGTTCACACTGTTCTTGTTCTTGACTACAGACTTGATCAAACAATTTCAACTTCTGGCATGGCAGGCACGTTCTCATTTTAAAATTCCAAGACTGGAACCTCATTCTTCTGCTTGATGATGATTTTCCTGTTTGATGTTTTTCTTCAACTTTGAAGTACTTGATGGTGACCATTAACGCTTGGGTTTCCATCTTTCCGTCCATCCTGAGCTTGAAAGATTTTCTTGGATTCAATCATTCTCGCTTGCCATTCGCCTGATTGCGTTGGGTGCATACTAGGTTTTTGTGGAGAAACATTCAACACTTAGCCGTTTCTTTCATCATCTTCCTTCATGGCTTGGGCGCAAATGAGACATCATGGAGGAGGTTCAACATGTAACTTCATCTTTTTTCAAGGTTGTAACATTGTCTTGAATTACTTGCTGCATCACTTCAAGTCATCATGCCTTGGTCCCGGCGTTCATCTTGCAAAACAGATAAAAGAAGAGCATCAAAACACTTAATAATATAAATCCATTGTACTCACCTGATATCCATGTTTTGATCTCCAATGTCTGATTGATCTCTGGATCTGATAGAGTTTCATCACTTTCTCCTAGCACAACTTTTTGCCTTCTTCATAGCTTTTCATCATGAGCACGTTTAATATCCTAAGAGCTGGGGGTGTATATCACCCTGAAATTTGAGTTTCACTTGTAGCTTCACATTCTTCATGCCTTAGACAAATTCCTCCTTCCTGAGGGCCCATTTTAGAAGACTCCTGCTTCATCACCTGCCTTAGAAAATTTTCATATCTTCACTCTGGCCTGGAAGAATATTTCCCCTTCGAACAATTTCATCAAAAATCACCTAAGTATCCAGCTCCAACTTTTAGCTAAGGCGCCTTATTTTCAACAATTTATTTCTTCTTGCCTTAGAGAAAAAAAATTATTTTGTTCCGCCTTAGAAAATTTTATTAACCAGGCACCCATCAAAAATCTTCATCTTAAAATCTCCGGCAAGGTGTGGGAAGTTTTAAAATCACAACCTTGTTGAAATTATCCAATACCCAGAAGAAAATTTCCCTTAGAAAGTGCCAAATTCATGTGTCCACAGACGAAGGGGTAGATTTAATTTTTGCAATTTATACCTTAGAAAAATATTCCTCACCAAAGGTTATTTTTATTCTTCATCTCTAGGCGTATTTTTCTTGCTTTGACACTTAGAAAATTTTCTAACTCATTTTCCTTAAGCTGGGCATATTTGAGCTTTTCTCCTGCCATTAGCAAACACTTAGAATAATTTTCTCACCTCTTCTTTAGCTTGGGCGCAATTCATGGGTAGTGCTTCCATTTTGTTACTTAGAAAATTCTTCAAGCATTTCTCTTCAAGTTAGTGCGCATTTGACATGGCCAACTTCCATTTTTCATGCCTTAGAAAATTTTCTGACTTCAACCTCCAGCCCTTAACCTAGGCGCATTTGGAGGTTCAAGCTTCAAGTTTCAACGCCTTAGTCAAATTTCAAGGCATCTCCAAGTTAAGGCGCATGTGGAGGTAGCTACTTTCAGTTTATTGCCTTAGAAAATTTTTTGACTCTATCTCTTTGACTTAGGTGCATTTACCCCTCTTAGCTTTCACTTTCATTTGCCTTAGAAAATTTTAAGTCCTCCTCTACTTGCAAGGGCACATTTAGGAGGTGGGAGCTCCAAATTTCAATTACTTAGAATATTTTGTCCATGTTCTCCATGCAAGTTTAGGCGCATTTGGCATATGGAGGAGGATTTAACTCCCATGCCTAGCATAAGTCATAACTTCACTTCTACTATGGGCGCATTCAAAGGGGGGAGGAGGAAAGTCAACGCTTTTTGTCCTTTTCTTAGTCCATTTGGGCGTATTTCACTTGTGTAGGAGGATAAACTCAACGCCTTGGATTCTTTTCATCAACTTTACTGGGCGCATTCAAAGGGTGGTGAAGGAAGTCAACACTGGGAATATTCCTTTCATGCACAACGCCTTTTGACTTGCCTTGACCCTTCTTGCATGGGCACATTTTGAGGTATGAGGAGGACTTAAGTCCAATACTTAGAAACTTTTTCACTTTACTTCTCCTTGCATGGGCGCATTTTGCATGTGGAGAGGGATTAACTTCAATGCCTTAAGACTTGCCCAATATGGGTGCATTTGAAGGTCAAGCTAGACTTAACTCTATGCCTTAGAATTTTTATCAACACCTTCTTAGCATGAGGGCGCATTTAGGGGGGGGAGGTGGACTTGAGTGCAGACTTAGAAAATTTTATCAACCTGGCTTGAAGATGGGCGCAGTTTGCATGTGAAGGAGGATATTTTCCAAACTTGGGCGTTTTTTCCTCATTCCTTTTGCCAGCTTAATACTTACTATAAATAGTAAGTCCTTTGATTTTCACATCTCTGAAGCTTGGATTGATTTGAAATTTTAACCCCAGGATCCTCATGAACTTGTTAGTCTGTTCACATTGCCATCTTGGGCTGACCTGCTATTTATAGCATGCTTATGAAGGTGGTTTACTATTTATAGCAACTGCTTGATTTCATGACCTCCACAACTCCGTTTGACTTGAATGACGTGACCCTCATCGGTAGACTTGCCCGTTCACACTGGCGCCTGCTGCTGATTTACTATTTTTAGCCTGTTTCTGGAACGCCTTACTATAAATAGTAAGTGCTCCGATAGCCTTCAAATTTTACCGGTGAATATCTTGAAAGATGCTGATCGTAGTGGGATACACCGGTTTTCGAAAATTCTTGCATTTTACCCCTCATTTTGGGTCCTGAAGCTGGAAACCCTAATTTGATTTGCATGTCTATCAAATGACCTCCGTTTGACCTGATTTCTGTTGCACTTCGCCCTGTTTGTGATCCTGATGCGCTGGGTAGCTGCCGGAATGGACCTGCTAAAAATAGTAAGTCTTGGAAAAGTGATCATCTCGCTTTGCATGTCACATCACTACGTAGCTCTTGAAAAACCCATAAAGAATCACTTGACATGCGTTAAAAACTCTGACATGCAAACCCTAAAAATAGCCTCTGAAGACGGCTCTTGAAAAAGTCCTGATCTTGGTTTTTGCATGTTGTACCACTACGAAGCGCTCAAAAAACCCACAAGGAATGTTCAGACACGCAAACCCTAAAAATAGCCTATGAAGGCTGAATTCTGAAAATTATTGTCTCATTTTGCATGTTATATCAGTGCAGAGGTTTCAGAAAACCCAGAAAGAATCTCCAGACATGCATTGAAGAACTTTGCGTATAAACCCTAAAATCTGCTCCCGAAGCTGAACTTGCTAAAAATAGACAGTTGTCCGTTTTAGCTCAAAATTTGCAGACGAGCAGCCTGACATGTTCTGGGTGCAGTGTAACGATCGGAACTCCAAAAGTGCTGAGAGAACGCTCTGAATTGAACACTTACTAAAAATAGTAAGTTGTCAAAATTCACTGAAATTTAGTTGGGAACTTGCTGGGAGCATACTGACTGCAATATGAAGCTCAGATTCCAACTTATTTGCCCCATTTGACCCCAAATTGATCGGAAGAAAGCAAACCCTAATTCTCAAACTTAGCCGAAATCTCACACTCAAGCTCACAGATGGGCACATCCCCGGAAAGACAAACGATACAAAAGAGAGACAACAGCAAAACAAACCAAAAAAAAACCAAGCTAATAGACCCGAACAAAGCAAAAATTAGGGGGTCCCCATTTGCAATGGGGCGATGTGTGAAAAAGGTCACAACAGGTATAATGATGCCATTGCAACTTTTTGTTGACATGGAACACGGTAAAGTTCAATGATCTTCTCCATTTGGCAAAGCCAATTGGTTGGATCCTTACCATCTAACTTCTATATATCCATCTTTGGTGTGAAATGCTTAGTCATAGAATTACTTGGCTAATGCTCCATCTTTAGATATGATTCAAACCCCAAAGCCTCATGCCCCTTAAAAGACACATAATCTTCCGAAGTCTTGTGGTTTGACTCCGTGTGTTGGAAATCTCTAGAACTTGACAAGACACTATTTGTTCAACCATTTCCTTGATATCACTTATCTTAGCTTCCTAGAAATTTGTTGATTTGTAGCCTTGAGAGTGAATTTGATGGAAACATTAATTTTCCAATAACTTAGATCTGCCCCAAATGACCTGAAATTTGGATTGTATCAAATTCAATTACTTTGATCAATCCTCCAAAAATCAGAAAAAACTTCGCTGGTTTGCAACCTTGGGAGTGAGTTTAGTGGAAATCCTAATTTTTCAATAATTACAAATCTGCTCTAAATGACCTCAGATCTGGACTGTAGCAGCTTCAATATGGACTTGAAAAACCCATTAAAAATTAAGGAAAGAATTGCCAATTCGAGAGAGATATGCGCTTCACAATTTGACCTTTTGGGTATAAAAAGATGTCTTGATATTTGCCCTTCTAGTGATGAGTTCATGCTTTGATACCACTTGTAATGAAATAACTTACACGAGAAGAATACAATAAGAAATATGGTGCAAATACCTTATTCCACTTTGAAGGGGCGAACCTCCAAATATTTCCATTGAGGACACTAAACACTAGTTCCTATATATATGATACTTATACCTTGGCTTCTACCCGGGCCATCGTAGATACCTAAATATAGCCTCTACGATGTCTTATTTACCTAAATAAGAGTATAATATTGTTGATCATTTTAACTTAATAAAGGGTTAAGGTAACCACAAGCTGACTACTCATAACCCTATGCACTCTATAAGGTTATGGGCTTGGTAAAATATGCATTGGTATGGAGGAGGTGTAAGGATTAACAAAGACTGTGGTCCTCATGTTTTGTCTTCCTGGCAAGAACATGCACATGGTCTGTGGTGCGGGACTAAATACTCACTATAGAAAAATTATCACAAGTCCATTATCTCCTTCATTCATCAAATGGCAACAGCTCTCTCAACTCTTAGAAATGCCTTATAAAATTAAAGGTGTCTTCTGAAAGTTACTGATGTGGTTTTCATACAAGGATTTGGCATCCATCAAATGTTGTATGAGGAGCAAATTTCTTGCAGGTATTCCTGAATAGTCAAAATATTTCAAATGCAAACATAATTTCAATGACAAATGTATCCATACTCTATCACCCATACCAAGAAATCTTCATCAATGCAATTTTAAAAATGTTATGTCAATCCACTTGGGTTATTGTTCATTCTCATATGGATGATCAGTTCATCTCTATGTTTCAAAGACATCCTAACATCTCTTAAAATCCTACTTCTCATCTCTAAATCACTCCAATAAAGAGCTTCTAGTCAGATTTGCACACAACATTATGTAATCTTTCTTCCAATGCTCATCAATTACAGTCGTGAATAAATGTGTTTTTCTGAGTGTCTTGGAATACTTAGTTTAACCTGGTTGTTTGAGAAACAAGTAGGTTCAAGCCCCTTTTGAGTTGGCATTATGTGTTCAAGCTCCTTTTGAGTTGGCTATATGTGTTCTTTTTTATTGCAATGAAGACAGTTTTATTTTGTTCTTTCAAATAATTTCCGTTAATACATAAGGCATTTTGTTAAGGTGTTTCAAGTTACCCTTTGTATCAAACAGCAAGTGGGAGAAAAATAAATTATGTGGTAACTCTTGAGGACACAGAGGGAAATAAGAATTGCTTGTTGTCATGCATCTCATCTATATTATTCTTTTTTTATAACTTGTGCAGGAAGAAAAATTCAGCATGGTTGCTTGTGGATGGCGTCACACGATTGCAGTTTCAGATTCGGGTAATTTGTACACATATGGTTGGAGTAAGTATGGGCAGCTTGGACACGGTGACTATGAGGATCATCTTGTTCCATGTCGAGTGGAAGGTTTAAGAAATGCTCATATAGCTCAGGTTTGTGACTATGAAATCCATTGTATTTTAACATGCATAGCGTCTTTGTTTACATGATGTCCTATTTATATCATCTGTTAAACATTGAGTTTTGAGGTATGCTTTTTAAACTGATAATAATCTTCTTGATATATGTAAATTCTAAGTGTAGGTTAGAATTATTGGATCACAACTAAATTAAAATCAATGCTTTTGTTTCTGTAATTTTAGCGAGTACTTAAGTTTGATTAGTTTGTGGATTGACTGTAAATGAGGAGTTAAATGATCCTTTTTTGGGGCATGGCAATAGTGCCATCTTTCTTTTTAAGTTTCTTAAAATGGAAGAAGTATAACTCTGTTCCAATTTTCCTTAAGTTATAGTGTATAGTTATAAACAAATTGAGATTCCTATGGCATAAGAAAGTGAAATATCCCACCCCTGGTTGAGATATTTACTAACTAATCTGCCTGTCTGGTTTGTACTGGTTTAATGATTGTTTTGAGTTTTTTTTTTGCATTTTTGAGGGTGTTTGCCAGGCAATGCAAATATATATATACAAATGCAACTAAATATGTATACAATTGCAGAATGGAATATAACTGGCAAATAACAATGTAATATATAGGATCAGATTTATTAATAGCTTTGCAAATACAATATATTCATACCCGGTAAGCCAAGTAATCATTTGCAGGTCTGAAATTATGAAATCTGCAAACTGGAAACCCTAGCTTCAAACGCCTTGCTCTGGAACCGAGTTTCTCCACCTTTATTAAATTGCAGATTGAGACCAGTGACTTAGCTGCCCCAAAGAAGATGAAATGATGCTGAAAGGTTAGGCATTTCAGCCTAGAACTCACACGCCCAGCAAAGGAAGATAGTACGGCCCAGTAGATGTTAGGCAGTACATCCCATTCCCAGCAATGATGTAATCAGCATTAAACTTAACCAGCAATGTTTGCCATTGATAGAATTTCTGATCTGATATTCAAACCCTGATATTTCTTTGAAATTTTTTCTCCAATATGCTCAACTGTGGCTGCTGATTGAAGCCACCCTGAAGATGCAAACCTTGGGTGATATTGCACACCTGTAGAATGCAGAAATCAGAGAGAATGGATGTTCTCCATGATCAATTGAAGAAGAAAACCTTGTTTTCACCTCGCAGCCAAAGCTTCACAAATTTCGTAAGTGTTGAAACGACAATGAATGCTTCAACGTGCCTTTCACAAAGCTTTTATATCTTCTCATGAATTTGCACGACTCCCAAGGTAATTTAATCAATTTAATATAATAATCACATTTGCTTTTGTTGTCACTTTATATTATATCTCAAGTGGCGCTTAAACCAATGACTTTATAACATTAAATAACACCTTTATAATAAAGTCAAATAAATCATTATAATAATCACTTTATAAATTAATTATTTCTAAAGTATAACTTTAATAATAGTTATAATATCATAACTCTCTCAATAATCATCATTTACTGATTCTGTCTGTGCCAGGAGGAAGCCCTCTAAAACCTCTGCTCACCCGGGTGCCTTACTATAAATAGTAAGGTTGGTCTCTAACACCCAACTGACTTATTATAAATAGTAAGTGTATAAAAATGGAGCTAGGAGCCCATTAACTCCCACAAGAGGCCCTCTAATCACCATTATTAGCCTATGAGGACTTGGTGATAGGCTAATCCTCCAAACTTGGATGCTCCCTAAAAAGGGGACATTACAGAAAGAGATTAAATGTGCTTAGGAAAATTCAAAGAGCTATAAATTATAATAGTTTACATTAGGTCTCAACAAGTAGCCATGAAGGCATTTATAGATCATACCACTAATGTATTGTAAGATCTGCTAATCCACAATCCTTGGGGATCAAATTAAGTCTTTGTAGAATTTGGAAACAACATTTAAATTTTGATCTACAAGTAATAGTTTACATTGCATTTTACCGATGACAAAATGCTACACAAGCACATTAGTTTTCCGAGTGGTCATGAGGCCTTCCTGATTGCTCCAAATTAGGCTGAACTCTTGAATTTAGGAGAGCAACTTCCGAATCGTGGAAGCCAGGAGGTGAAAATGTGAATTTTTGTTGTCTACATGACAACATAAATGGTGAGCATATATAAAGACAACACTCCGCCATTGTACTAATGCTTTGTGTTTATAGTTTATACCAATTAGTGTAAATTTTCTCTGATTTTTGTCATGCATATGATGAACTAACCCATAACTCGTTAACAAAAATTCCTAGGCTTGATATAGATGGCATTTATTTGAGAATTAACACCATAGAAAGACTGATATGGTGATACTTACTATGATATTGAACAATATGAACACAACAAACACAATTAATGTGCATGAAGTATCAATGAAATATTCCCCCTTAATTTTTTCCAAAATTAACATTCAAATCAGCAACCAGACATTGATTAGGGTTAGCTCCAAAAATGCAAATCAGCAAAGAAGATAACTCTAACCAAGAATGTTCACCAAGATCCCAATGTGGGCAAGTTGATAGCATAATGTGGGCGAGATGATAGCATATGGTCAGAGGATCGTTAGGCATAAACAAAGCTGAAAAAACAATTCATCTGCTAATGCAGGCATCCACAAGTGGTGGGAATATTCCACTTATTCAGTGGGTGAGTTTACAACAATTCTTAGGCGGCAAGCCAGCCTTTAAGTCCACTCTTCCACTTATTAACATGGGGGAAATACTGTCCACACAACCACTTATAACGTGGGGGGAAATTACAAACAAGAAAGATGTTTATTCTAAAACTCAACCACTCAATTGTGGGAGTGCAAAACTAATATAAAATTGCACCAAATAAAGGAAGAGCTGTTAGTACTACTAACTAGCTTTACAAAGAATAAGAACAGCTGCAAATAGAATAGATAAGCTTCTAGAAACATTAAAAAGTTAGAGTATCACTTCCTCTAACATTTACAATGACATAAGATGAAGAATTGAAGCTCAAACCAGCAAGTACAATTATTTAGTAAGTCTGATATAGAAATAGTGTTAACAGAAAATCAGACCAGCAACAAGAAAACTCACAGAATTGTATGTATCTTTCCCGAGTCAGCTCGGAAAGTCTCCAAACCACAACCAAACAACAGCTAGAGACTAGGCGTCTATGTTCCAAGAAGAATTCGAGCCAAAAACAGAGAGAAACAGGTGGCACGAATTTCAAGACAAGCTCCAAAAGGTACGGCCCTCTTGAGGGAGTCGACTTGACTTTAAAAATCAGCAACCCAATAATAAATTCCAAGAACTTGCACAAAGGGTTGCACTTCACAGTTGCATAGCATGAGCGAATACCCAGAATGAAATAAAATTCGATTATGAAGCTATGAACAAAAATTAGCTTCAGCCATTTACAACGGCAGTACAAACAGATTATAAATTAGCAATCTGCTTGTAAATGAAATCACCATTGAGCACTATCCACACTCCTGAATGAAGCATGGTCTTCAGAAATCTTCCTAGAAAGCCATAGTTGCAGGCCCAAAGAAAGAATGATTTGCTAAGCTTCCCCTTAGCTAGGTTCTGGATTCATTGCAGCAGCGTAACTTTGCTCTTCAAAAATATGCATAATCAGCTCATCATAAACCATCAATATATAGGATTTAGTTGGCAAATGAGGCAACAAGAGACTCTTCAAATTCCAAGAAGTTGAATCACTTCAAGTTCCAAAAGGGACGCCACCTTTTTTGCACTTTACTTTTTGAAATATTAAAATATCATTCAACTTCCCCTTTAGGCGTCCAACTTCACTTTGCAACAATAAAACATTTAATAATTCATGAAATGCACCGTTGACCCCTTAATGACCCTCTTTTAAAAACAACATGAAGTGATCATTCCTAGGCGTGGGGGTACAATTGAGAAACATAAAAATGACTAAGTATAAAACTTAATCCATGGGGATAACCAAACCAAACTAAAACTGAATAAGGACAAGATGACTTGAGCTGAATTGATGCCGATGCCACTGCCACAAATTGACTTACTAAAAATAGCCAACTGCTATAAATAGTAAATCCACAACAAAACTCACAGAAACTGAACTGAACTGGAAGCAGGACTTACTGAAAGTGGAAACCCTAAATTTCCAATATTGCTTAGCCTACGAGTTTCCGGAAATAGGCTAAAACCCAAAAGAAGAGCGCAGGGCTAATTTGGGGACATTACAATCAAACGTATGTGCAAAGTGAACTATACTGATTTATTTTGAATACTTGTTCTTTGATGATCTCCTACAATATAATGATATCTCCATGAATCCTGAAAGAGGGAAAGAAAAGTTAATATTTATGGTTGAAGTTCTTTATATATGCAAGTTTATTTTGTCAAGGGTGCAGTTTGCAAACTATTACATCATTTCACCAACTGATTATAAGAAGTTATAGTGGAAAGAGTCTTGTAGATGAGAAGTCTGGATGCTATTACTTTATGTCTTGCTTGTATGAATTATCTTGTGTAATTTGTTTTAGTCAGGTTACATAGTTGGATTCAAAACCTTAGCCATAGTGGTGCCTTGTGTATGTCACTTAGCTCATGTGCATAGCAGTAGCCAAGCTTGAAGCTGTGCAAAAGTACTATTCTGGTAGATTACCCAGATGTTATACCCATTGCACACTATAGTGATTCAGAATTAGACAGCTTAATTTCTCACTGGTTTGACCTACATACTTCCCTAAGAAAGTGGATGATCGAATTATATTGCCATAGCCAATTCAGAATATCAAGTACTCCTTTATATTCCTATAGAAAATCCTTAGTAGCCTAGTGAATTGCCCAAGTATTTAAGACTAGTCTGATTACTATTCAATGCTTTTGTCCGTATCTGATCCCATTTTGGCCTCGTCATTGTTGGAGCCTCTAATTGAAACTAGATCAAATGATATATTTATGTCTTAGCTGAGTTTGCTCAAGGTCTTTGGATTTCAAAGGTGTGATTAACTGATTAGATATGATTTTTAGTTCTGTCCTTACTTTCTAGTTCCTTTCCTATAATTTTTTCATTTGAAGTGTTTGAAGGAGAAATGGTTTAGAAAACAATTCCAACATAGGTTGATAGGATATGGAATTTTTAAATTTAGACCATTGAATATGCTGTAGTTAGTGTGGGGATGCCAAGTGTTAAACCGAGAGTGTTGGGTCATGTGGTGAACCTAGTTGGTTCCTATGCAAGTGTCTTTTTACACAGCACATGATAGCACCGTTTCAGAATGTATTCCTGGGTGGAGGATATTTGTCCATCAAAGAATAGTCTATCTACAAAGTTGTGTTGGTATCCCTATGAAACTATTCCTCTAGTCAGATTTGAAGCCTTAAATCAGGAGTATCTTGTTATGTTAATACTTTATAACTCCCTTTTTGGATGCCAACCTTTTAGAAAAACATTAACTTTACCTTTTAATATTTATCTTATCTCCCCGAAGTGCCCTTATAAACTATGTTATCGGGTTTGACGCCTGTAGGGTTGGATCCGGGTTCGGTTCGCACCGGATCCGGGTTCAGGTTCGGTTCCTCTATGGGTTTGTACAAAACAGTTTTTAATTTAAGGGTTTTAACATTTATTAATGACATTCATAAAAAAAAAAAAGAGCATTTGTGTCAATTAGTTTTTGACTGCAATTTGTTTCTTTTTATTTAAAACTGTGACTGCGCTCTTTGAATTAAGATTCATTTCATGTTGACTCTTCATTTGCTTGCTGCCTCTACTAGGTTGTGCTAAAGAAGTCTCTGATTTTTGTGCAATTTGATTAATATTTTAAAGGGTGATTGCATGAGTTTCAAAGATCTCAGCAAAGATTTACGCTGTTGATTTATAGTGGTTCTATTGTTTATATGATGCTATGTGATATTGTAATCCGATAGCCAACATAAGTACAATATTAGTGCTAATGACAGTGCCACTGACGCTGCTTGTGATTCATCTAGTCTTCCCACATCATCTAATGTGAATGTTGACAATGATATTGATGTTTTAGATAGTCCATTTGATGAATAAAAGTGTTGAACTTGATATTATTGTTTTAATATTGAACTTGAAGTTTGAACGATGAATATTTATCATGCATGTTTTAAATAACGTTCAAGTTTATGGTGGTTTTTTTGTTTATATGATGTTATGCGATATTTTAATCTTAATTCATGCTTCTAGGCTGCATATATATATATTTATTTGAGTTTTACATGCTTTTTGTACTAACAAACCCAAAATGAACCCAAACCCCAAAAAATTTTTAGCCAGACCCATGAACTAAACCCTCGAACCAGTATCAGAACCGACGTCTTAGCTTATAAAGGCACCTTATAGTATTCAATAAATGGTTAAGTGAGAACATTAGAAAAAGTGTTATAAGTATTTATTTAAAATCATGTGCTTAATTTATGAATAGCACAATAGAGCATTGGATAACAAATCTGGATGTGCTGGGATGATCTTGAAGGAGAGGGATGATCTGAAACGATAACTTACTATAAATTGACATGGGCTCCAAAAAATGCGGAGCTCAAGCTAGGTGATTGTAAACACTTTGAAGGCATGACAATGAAACATATTGAAAACCAAGCTCAGAGCTAACCATGAAAAAGCTGAAGGGACAAAGTTGCAATGGCTCCAAGAACTGTGGAGTTCCCTAACGAACCACATTAGCTTACAAGAACCAGATAGATAGGCTAACGGTTTCAAATTGACTAGGCCTAGAGAGGGGACATTACAATTTCAGAGCATGAGCATTTTGTTTATCTGCACACCCGAGGATGAAAGCCCTTTGGTGTGGTAATTTGGAGGACAAAAACCCGCTTGGTAACCTTATTCGATTGGAGGACAAAAACCCTCTCAATTTCTTGATTGGGTTAGAGGACGAAAACCCTCTCAATTTCTTGATCGGATTAGAGGACTGTTGGGTGAAAATTATGTAATCATCTTTTCAATAGATTACACAACCTAGACTTTAGCCATAGCTATGTGAGATAAAATCTCTCCTCTCAGAAAGTGGAGGCGCCCTTCTTACTGCTAATAGAAGCTATAGTAAAACTAATAAAGTATTTACACAATGTACACTATACTTACGAAATGGGGGGTGTGTGCCACATTCATGCTTCTCTCTTTTTTCAGAGAAGATGTTTACAATGCTTCACTGTTGGAAGTTCTAAATTCACAATAACTCTAAACTAACAATGAGCAGTAATGCGAATACCTCTATCTTGTCAAAGCAAAGCGTAGAGATACCAGATGTGATTAATAATAAACAAGTAAAAGAAAAGGGAAAGCTCACGAATTGTTGATGCTACAGCAGCTTCGGGCTCATCCTTCCAGCCACGTGAGAAGACATAAAATTGCATATAGCCTTTAGGCTATTTATTTTATTGAGATAATTAAGTGAAGAGGCACTTCACTTGGTAACATTATATTTTCACCTTGGCCGACCTTTGTATTTTCATCTTGGCTGACCTTCATTGTAATTATTATTTGTAATTATCCTCCTTCTTATGTGGCTGACCTAGATCTTGAAGAGGTGCGACCTCACTATTGATATGTATTTATAAGAGGTCATTTCCACTCCATTACACATAAAGCAAGTTCGTTCATTCCTTCTTCACAAGTGCGAATTCTACTAGCAGCAGATTGTGAATTCATTAAGTGCAGATTGAAGGTCAAGTAAGAGCCGATTACTTGTTAGTTAGTGCAGCCATTGCTGGTGCTGAATATTGGCCTTGTGGTTGGCCACATTGTAAAGTGTATTGTTGCCATTGCTTATCTATATAAGAGAGCTAATTGTTGTTGGGTTTTTCTCCCTCAAGTGGAGGGTTTTCCCAGGGTATCTGCTATGTTATTGTGTCTGATTTTGAGTTAAATTTTACTTATCTTATCTGATGATATTAAAAACAACATGGTATCAGAGCGGGTTCATCAGATTTGTTTAAGCAAGTTAAGTGGAATCTAGATTATGATTTTTAGGTGCTGTTGCATATAAGATGGCAATTGAATGCTATTGGTATCTGACATATCTTTGAATCGAAGCATTTGTCTTTATCTGGGATTACATCAACGGTGTTGCATGAAGGAAACTATCGAAGCCTCCATTTACCTTTATGCTGTCCGGTGGTTTCTTACAGCCCATCTAAAGTGAGGAAGCACTGCATTGTGCTCATATACTTATCTCTGGAATCCAGACCCGCTAAGCTCAACACGAATTGTTCTCTGGCGCATAATTTTAAGTTCCAGTCACAATACGATTTGTCTCACATTCCACAATTGGCTGATTGAAGGTTCATGACGGAAGGAGCAACCATATTCCCATCATCATTGATTGGGATCGGTGCAGGACAAGGGCTTCGACATCTGTAGTTTCATGGGTTGGGAATTCTCCAAGAGACCATATCTGCGATTATTGTTCTTCGTTGATTTTTTTTGGGCCTATCTTTCTTATGGTCGTATTTATTCTTTTTGGGCCTTCTGTCTATTCATGGTCGGGCAATTATGAATAATTGAAGAACTCATGCCGTAAAAGACAATCAGATGATTGTGTAACAACAATGGAAATAGAAGAATGGAATCTCTATATTTCTGTGAATACTTTCGGGACCTGAGGTGGAGTCAAAATTACACTGGCGTCATTTTGAAGCCACGATTGTCATGAGTCAGTAATTTTGTCCGGCACCATCCTGAAGAGCGTTCTTAATCTTGCCGTGATCCTCATCCAAGTGCGTCGGAATCCATAGTCTCAACGACTCTGCTCTTGGATTGTGTTTGTAACCTGCATCGTGATATTATACTAGACATTCATTGTTGGCATCTGGAGTTCATTTTAAGGCTCGCACTAAGACATCACCCGCGTCTTTTTTGAAAAGGAAGTAGCGATTTCTGCCCTTCAAGGATTCGGTGATGTTACTTAGTTTGCTCCCTATGAATGAATATATCAGTGTCTGACTTTGTGTATGCACTGACGCTGCAATTCAACCACTATTGTTTGACAAGACTTCAGTGAGTGTCTGTACTCCTGGGAGGCACTACGAATTCAGTTATCAGGGATTGAATGCGTCAGCTTGGACCAAAGTCGGGGCATCTAACATGTGATGTCGATTAGCCTATCAACGCTTGGACATTCAGAGAGTAATATCAACCATGATTGGAATTAGACAGAGGCGACACCATTGCTAAGGGCGGAGCAAATTGAATTCTTTCTCCCAGGGTGTGCAGATATATTGAGATGTCTCGTGTATATCATCAGGATCAGTTCCTCTATGCTTTTCTGCATCTTTTCGTTGGTCGTGATGTTTCACTGATGACTTGTTAGATGTGTATCTTTGCTTGAAACATCTGTGGAGAACACATCCCCCTTGGCTGTCGACTAGAGCAGAGGAATGCATTCAGGCTAGTGATTTTACAGGCATCATGTTGAGTTGTTTTTTGTATTGCTGTTTAAATGCAACACTTAAGACGAGATTTTGATTTCATTGAGATAAGTATTCTTTTGTTTTTACTTTTGAAATCTAGGGTAAAACTTCAGTTTTGCATTGGTTATTTGGATCATGTGTGATTAGTAAAGAGATATCATGGTTTCTCTTGAATTGTGTTCACTAACATAAGACCCTTGATGATTCAAATTATTATTTGCAAGTTATTTTTGATGCTAGTTATGAAGATTTTTGAGTGTGAATCTGAAATAAAAAGAGAACTGAAATTTCAATGGTGATAAGTTGGTCACATCGATATCATTCTCTAATGCATGAACTGTGATAGAGCCTTGACTCTTGGAGAGGGTAGGTTCTTCATGCTAACTACATAATGCATTCAAGAAATTTGTAGTTGTTCAGATTGTTGTGCTGAGTTTAGCACTCTCGAAAGGAGTAAAAGATGGAAGAAAGAGTTATATCAAAATTCAATAAAGAGAAGTTTCTTTATCCCTTCATTCTGATCTTTTGATACATTTCTCTTATAGGTTGATTTATTTATTTATTCATGTTTTAATATTTTTCATAAATTCTTATGTATTCATGCTATAACCTGAGATAGTAAACCTTGTATGATTCTAGCCTTGATATTTCTTTGGATAGTTATAAACTGTTAGTAATCTCTCTCTAAAATGCTTCCAGGACAGATCTAGGAGCAAGAAGGTGATGAGAGATTGCTTAGTGATGAAAAGCTTGAGGCATCTTGTGAGGAAGTCATGCCGACCAAAGAAATGATCAAGCGTGAAGTCACAACTTGCAGCCATGGGATTGTGTTGGTGGCTAGAGGAAGTTCACTTCCAAAAGTCTTCTTTGCAATATCTAAAGCAAGGATCAAGAGGGAGTTTTGTAACTCACTGAGAAGAAGTGAAGATTATTGTATTGCAAGGCTAGGTGCTAAATCCTTAGAGGATCCCTTCAGTTGCTAAGATCAAAATTGCTCAAGACATTCATCTGGATTTGACATTGGTAGCTCCGCAAACCTATTCAGAATAGAGTGATCTGGGATGAGGTCGAGGAGGACAATCCTGAACTCTCTACAGTATCAGAGGTGTGCAGGGGAAAACATTTCTCTAAGGCAAGCGTTGTACGCAATCTTGGACGAGGAGGTCAAAAGGTTGATGCAAGTATTGAAGATTCAGAGGGAGCCTACTAAACCTGAAGAAGATGGTAATCTAGTTGATCTTGATTCTTTATGCTGATTGATTTCTTACTGGAGAAGATCACCTCATTATCAAATGCAAGGAGTTAGCTTCTAAATTTTAAATGAAGGATCTTGGCTACTTGCACCACTTCCTTGGTTTAGAAGTATGGCAGAAGCCGGATGAGATGATTCTAAGTCAAGGGAAATACACTATTGATATTCTGAAGAGATTTGGTATGATGGATTGCAAATCCATGTCTACGCCTATGGAGACCAACTTGCAGAAGTTGAAAGAGGCTGTAGCTAGTTCAGATTTGGTGGATTCCACGTTGTACAGGTAGTTGATTGGATCGTTGATGTATCTAGTCAATACTAGACCAAATATTTGCTATGCAGTGAGTGCATTTAGTCAGTTCATGTGTGAACCAAGGCAAATACATGTAGTTGTAGCGAAGCATATCCTAAGATACTTGTGTGGCACAACTGGGTATGGCTTGAGATATTCTTCTGGTATGGACTTACAGTGGCATGGATATACTGATTCTGATTGGGCAAGGTGTGTCACTGATCGGAAGAGCACCTTTGGATGTTGTTTCAGTTTGGGGTCTGCGATGATCTTCTATTGTCGCAGGAAGCAGTCTTCAATGGCGCTAAGTACAACTGAGGCCAAGTATATTGCAACTTGTGTGGCAGCCCGAGAAGCAGCGTGGCTTCGGAAGCTCCTTATAGGATTGTTTGGACAATCAATGGAGCCAACTGTCATTCATTGTGATAACCAGAGCTGTGTGAAGCTTTCTGTCAACCCTGTGTTTCATGACAAAACTAAGTATGTTGAGATCAAATACCACTATATCAGAGATATGGTATTGAGGAAAGCGATGCAATTGAGGTATATCGGCACTGATGAGCAGACAACAGACATTCTCACCAAGCCTCTCTCCAGGATAAAGTTTGTATACTTTTGAGACGAGCTTGGTATGGTGGAGAATCAAGCTCTAGCTGAGAAGGAGTCTCAACATTAGTGATCCTCTTTAATGCATTTCTCTTTGAGAGAGATTTGAGGTGCAAGCCCTTGTTAATGCATTTCTCTTTGACATTTGAGGTGAAAGCCCTTGTTTCCACCCTCTGGGAGAGCCATGGTGGATGTAATGTGTGTGACTCCATGACAACATCATGTGAGAGAGTCCGTGATGACTTTCTTGTACTTATGTTTTCACCCTCTGGGATAGCCATGGTGAACGTCATGGTTAGGTGACAACATCACGTTGAGTGATGAGCATTTGTACATACCATCCATGGGAGTAGCCATGCTGGTTGATATCACGGTGAGGTGATATCTCTTCTTTCCATCCATGGATATAGCCATGATGGTTGATATCACAGTGAGGTGATATCTCTTTCTTTTCCACATATGGGATTAGCCATTGTGGTTGACATTACGATGAGGTGATATGTCTTATGCAGCTGGAAGTATTTCTCTCTAGCTAAGAGGGAGTGTTGATGTTATAGCAGCTTTGAGCTCATCCTTCCAGCCACGTGAGAAGACATAAAATTGCATATAGCCTTTAGGCTGTTTATTTTATTGAGATAATTAAGTGAAGAGGTACTTCACTTGGCAACATTATATTTTCACCTTGGCCGATCTTCTTTGTATTTTCATCTTGGATGACCTTCATTGTAATTATTATTTGTAATTATCCTTCTTATGTGGCTGACCTAGATCTTGAAGAGGTGCGACCTGTCTATTGATATGTATTTATAAGAGGTCATTTCCACTCCATTACACATAAAGCAAGTTCGTTCATTCCTTCTTCACAAGTGCAAATTCTACTAGGAGCAGATTGCAAATTCATTAAGTGCAGATTGAAGCTCAAGTAAGAGCAGATTACTTGTTAGTTAGTACAGCCATTGCTGGTGCTGAATATTGGCCTTGTGGTTGGCCACATTGTAAAGTGTATTGTTGCCATTGCTTATCTATATGAGAGAGATAATTGTTGCTGGGTTTTTCTCCCTCAAGTGGAGGGTTTTCCCAGGGTATCTGCTGCATTATTGTGTCTGATTTTGAGTTAAATTTTGCTTATCTTATCTGATGATAATAAAAACAACACGAAGGCACAAAGTTGTTCCATAGATTTTTCAATGATGGATATGTGAGAAACGTGTCGTTTGTTGCATTAGAAGCACAAAGTCTTCTTAGACGCAAGAATTCCTCGAACAACATGAATGATTACAAGTGCAAAGTCTTGTAGATCATTCAACAAAAGTATCCAAACATAAACTTAAATACAAATAAGGAACGTAACACAAAGTTTACATAAATTACTTGAAGCCCTTCAAATATCATCCACTAATCACCACCAAATAAGATCAATTCATAAGATATTGAATCCAACACAAAGTCTGGCTTGCAATTGTCTTATTTATTGATCAAATTTCATTCACAAAGCATGAACACAAAGTTTCACAATTTTGCTTCAAAAAGGGCAGCACTTCATTGCAAAATATTAAAGGTAAACTTTACAATAGAAATCCCTCATATTTATAAAGGAGAGGGATGAGCAAAATTAGGAAATTAGTTGAGAATAGTTAGGAAAGTTAGGTGAGTTAATTTAGCAAAATCTCACCTAACTTTGACTAAAGTAAAAATGTAATTTGTCTTCAAGAAACTACATCTCTGATTTTTAGTGTAATTACATTTTGAGAAAAGACATTTAAGATGTCAGAAACTATTGACAAGATGCGTAAAGGAAAGCATCAGAAAGTTCAACACTGGAGATCAGGTATCTTTATGGTTCCTTGTTTCGGCGCGGAAGTCTTCATACTTCTCCCTGGTCTCCTGCACGAACATCTCATCTGAACCAACGGTGTAATCCACAATGGTATGAACTCTTGTGATCAACCTTCTGGCGGATTGTTGATGTGATTTTTGTGACCGCACCAATCAACAGAACAAAGTAATCCGAAGGCTACTCCATTATCTCTTGATCAAAGTATTGTTGATGTGTTTTTCGTGACCTTACCAACGTAGAATAAAGTCGCCAACGGCTACCCTATCCTCTCTTGATCAAAGTATTCCGCACGCTAAGATTGCAAGAAAGTTCGTGCGTTCAACTCCACGGTTCCTTTAATGCGAATAGGCTCAGTTGGCTCAATGTGATTTGCTGGTATTTCAAGGGGACTTACGGAATTGTTCAACTGCGGAGAAAGGAATTCAAATGCTCGAAAGGTTTGTCTATGAAGCGCGGGTTTCCTATTCTAACCAGAAAATACTAAATTGAAATGGTGTAAGGGTTAAGAAGGCTAAATCTATTCTAAGGTGTGGGACATGGCGATCAATCTTCACAAGCTTCAACCAAACTCCGCTTTGCCTCGCATCGGACAGCTTCCACGGAGTCGGTGCAATCTTCAAGGGAGATGACTAAAGATGTTCCATCCACCACTTGACATGAAGATACCATCACAACGACGCATACCATCATTCAAACTGTGATTGAAATTAGGTCCACAACGTTTCCAGTTGACCACACAAGGCGCATTCACCATTAGCAGATACACTAGTGGTATGGATAGACGAAGTTGCTTAGATCAAACACCACATTCCACAATTGACATCTACTTACATGGAATGAAAATTATACTACTTTGAACTACTTTACGCTACCATTTGAATCGGAAGGACGAAGAAACCTTGCTAGCTACTCACAACAAAGACGAAATTCACCATCAATGAAAAACTCTTTTATTGAGAGAGTGTTCACAACAATTTCTTACAAAGTTTTCAAAGGGAAAACTTTCCCTCTTCTTCAAACTACACTATCAATCTATACTAAGTTACTCTAAGCTATCACCTAGTTGTCTCTCTACTCCGACTTCTACTCTAATCCTACTGTCTAATTTCTAATGAATTACAAATGAGGGGGACTCCCCCTTTATATAGCTAGCCAAGTCCCAAAAGACGGCTAGGGTTACAATCAATAGAGTGGCTAGAATCGTGCCACCTCAACCCTAACCCTAAAAACCGCCAGAATTGGGAGTGGTACATTAAATGAATCAAAGATTCTCACTCACTCCCAAAAATAGCAAAGGCAATAAATGCCCACAATTAGTCTTCTAGAAGATTCCGCTTGTAGACGTGTTCGCACTGTCCTTGATCTTCTTTCTTGACGTCGCTCTTCAACTTCTTTGTCACTTGAGCTAACACTTAGCCAATTTCTTGCAACTTTCTCCCTTTGAGATTGAAACTCATAACTTTATCTTCCTCCGAAGGTTGTAATATCATCGTGCTTCACCACTTCAAGTCATTGTGCTCTGGCCTCGACATTCCTCCTGCAAAACAAGCGAGGAGAAAAGCATTAGAACACTTCATAATGTAAACTTAACTCACTTACTAGGATTTTCATGCGTTCATTGCCTTCACGTTCAAATTCTTCATGCCTTAGCCAAATTTTCAATCCATCCTCTTCAAGGGCGTATCATCTTTGAGAGATTCATTTCACCTGCTGGAGCCCCGACAACCTTGATTATATCCATCTCTGGCTCAAGAAGACTATCTTCATGAAGGATTTAAGCAAATTCAACTAGGCAGTTCCTTTCAAATTCATCGTCTGGAGGATTTTACTTTGAAAACACATTTTCTTCATTTTGCCTTAGAAAAATTTCAAATTTCCCTTAGGAAAACTCATCAACCTGGTGCCCATTTAAATTTTTTATCTTGGGATTCTCGGCAAGCTGTGGAGGACCTTAAAATCCATTCCTCAACAGAAATCATCAATACCCAGAAGAAAATTTCCATCAGAACACGTCGAACTCATGGGTGCACAATGAACGGGTTCATTTGATTTTCTTGAATTTTGAACCTTTGAAAAAAAATATTTTTCAACAATTTATTTTATTCCTTCGTCCCCTCTGAGAATTTTGCTCTGACTTTGAAATTTTTTATCAATCCTGTGGAGCTGGCATTCACCGACTTCACCTCTGGCAACTCATTTGTGCTTCAAGAAAAAAATTCCACCACCTCTCCAGACTTAGGCATTTTTCTAAGGGAGAAAATATTTGTGCCTTAGAAAATTTTAAATCGCTTTGAAAATTTTGCCTTAGAATTTTTTTTTTTTTTTATATCCAACTTGATCAACTTTGCCTGTGAAATATCAACTTCACTCAAAAAATTTTCATGAAGCCGCCTAGCATATTTTATTTCTATCACCCACCACCTCACACACTTGGGCGCATTTGGCACTTTATGAGGAATTTTCAACACACCTAAAAAAAATCCAACGCCTAGCTTACTCTTTAATCTCCCTTTGGGCGCATTTTATATTTGAGGACATTTTAGCTTTCCACACCTAGCATGTTTGATTCATCACACTAACAACTTTATCTTATTTACCACGCCTCACCTCATATTCATTTTAACATGGCGCATATTGCATGTCAAGGGAGATATGCTTTAAGTCTACGCCTTAGTAATTTCATCACTTGGCACTTATCTCACCACCTTACACTTTACCTGAGGCGTATATCACATAGCAAGTTTTATCCTTTCGCTTTACTTTCACACTCTCCATTTACTTTTTAGCTTGGGCGCATATCACATGTGTGAAGGCAAGAGGATGGGTGCATTTTGCTTGTGTAGAAGAAGGAATCTTTTCAACGCCTTGACTTGTGACTCTTAAGCTTCTCCATTTTTGTCTCCACATGCCCTCTTTTGGGCGCATTTGATGCCTCTAGGAGGACGAATTTCATACTTGGAAAATTTTCATGCATGTTATGCTTGAAGGTGGGCGCATTTTACTACGTGAGGAGGATAAACTTTGTTGACTCTTTGACTTTTTTAGCTTATTCTTGCATGGGCGCATTTTGCCCCTAATGAAGGATGAATTCATACTTAGAATTTTTTTGTGCTTGGTATTGCCTTGAAGGCGCATTTAGGCTAGGCAGAAGGATGAAAGGCGTTGACTTCTTTTGACCTTACTGCTAGATGGGCGCATTTTGCCATGTCTACTGGACGAACTTGACTCTTAGAAAATTTCCATGCCTCCTCATCAACTGGGCACATTTCACCATGGCAGCAGGATAGAGTTCCAGACTTAGAATTTTTTTCTCGTTCTCGCCAGCCTTCATGCCTTGCTATTTATAGTAAGTCCTCTGATTTTGCATCTCTGGAGCTTGGAATGACTTGAAATTTTGCACACTGCATCCCCATGATCTTGTTGTTCTATCGACATTGCCATTTTTAATCACCCTGCTATTTTTAGCCCAATTTTGGTGGTGATTTACTATAAATAATAACTGCATGTTTTTGATAGTTCCACTACTCTGATCGACTTGAAATTTGAATGAGGCGCTCCTCACCACGTGACCTGACTGCTGACACTGACGCATGCACTCGATTTACTATTTTTAGCCAGTTTCCAAATTGACTTACTATAAATAGTAAGTGCTCCGTTTGACTTGAAATTTTACCAGCAGATAGCCTGAAGGATGCTCATCGCGGTTTACACCGGTTTTCGAAATTCTGACTTTTTACGCCTCTTTTTGGGTCCCGAAGCTGGAAACCCTAATTCGCTCTGCATGCACATCAAAAGATCTCTGTTTGCTCTTGTTTCTGTAGCATTGCGATCGGCTTGTGATTCTGAACTGTTGGGAGGCGGCTGCCGGGACACACTTGCTAAAAATAGCAAGTTCCTTACTGAGTGGTTATCTCCATTTGCATGTCACACCATCGCGAAGCTCTTGAAAAACCCACCAGGAATCATCCGACATACAAAAGAAACCTTGACATGCAAACCCTAAAAATAGCCTAGGAAGACTGAATTCTGAAAGTTGTCTCGTTTTGCATGTTATACTGTTGCGAAGGTCTCGAAAAACCCAGAAGGAATATGCAGACATGCAAAGAAAAACTCTGCATTTGAACCCTGAAATTTGTGCCGGAAGCTGGACTGCTAAAAATAGTAAGTTGTCTGTTTTCGCTCAAATTTTGCATGTGAGTGGCCTGATGTGCTCTGAATGCCGTGTGACTGTCGGAATCTCAAAAATGCTGATAGATTGCCCTGAATTTCACACTTACTAAAAATAGTAAGTACCTCAGAATCGGATGAAAATCTGCTGGGAGCCTGCTGAAAGCAGACTGACAACAATGTTAGTCTCAATTTTCAATTTGTTTACTTCATTCGACCTTGGACTGACCAGGAAAGATAAAACCTTAATTTCAGACTTGGCCAAATTTCATGTGTAAGCTCAATGACGGATACATCCCGAAAAGATAGACAGTAGAAAAGAGAGACAACAACAAAACAAACGAAAAGCAAAGCCAAAATTAGGGGGTCCCCATTTGCAATGGGGCGATGTGTGAAAAATGTCACAACAAGTATTCCGTGCGCTAAGATTGCTAGAAAGATCGCACTTTCAACTCCAAGGTTCCGAAATGCTTTGGAATACCCTGAGTAGGTTCGTTGTGATATGCTGTTTTTACGAGGGGACTTACACAATTGTTCTTAAGGTTTGCAGTTGACAACAGATGGATGATTGGAAGGGAATTTACGCAATGCAGATGATTTAGCAATAAGGTATGTTTTCCTAAACTAACCAAAAAAATACTAAATTGAATGGTTGCAGGGATTAAAGAATCTATGTTCTACCTAAAGGCAGGATGCGTGATCAATTTTGGCAAACTTCAAGTCCGCAACTTCTTTCTCTTGCTTGACGACGATTTTCCTCCTTGATGTTGTTCTTCAACTTTGAAGTACTTGCTTGGGTTTCCCTTTTTTTTCCTCCATCCTGGACTTGATCATTTTTTTTTTCTGCCACCCGCCTGACCACGTTGGGTGCAGATTGGGTCTTCGAGGAGAAACTCCAACACTTAGCCATTTTTTTTTGCAACTTTTCTTCTTTCATGTTTTTAGTGCAATTGAGATTTCGTGGAGGAGCTCGAAACACATAACTTCATCTCCCTTCGAAGGTTGTAATATCATTGTGCTTCATCACTTCAAGTGATCGTGCTCTGGCCTTGACGTTCATCCTGCAAAACAGACAAAAAGGAAGAACATCAAAACACTTCATAATATAATTTACCTTACTCATCTGATTTTCATACTTCAATTGCAAGGTTTGAGTGATCTCTAGCCAACTTTGCTTTCAAATTCCTCTTGCCCTAGAATATTTCCATATTATCACTCACCCCCCCTTAGAGCGCATCTGGAGACTTGAGCTTCCGTTTTCATTTCATCCGCTGAGCCGTTCACTCTGACATTTCATCCAACTCTGGCTCGAGAAAATTATTCATCCGGAACTTGATCAAAAATTATCTAGCCATCCAACTTCAAATTCATCCGCCAAGGCATAACACATTTTATTCCCTTAGAATTTTTTTTCAAATTTTCCTTAGGAAATTTTCACCACCCTGGTGCCCATCAAAATCTCCATCTGAAAGCCTTGGCAAAGTGTAGAAGACTTTAAAATCCATTACTCATCGCAGACGTCCAATACCCAGAAGAAAATTTCCTTCAGAAAACATCAAATCCATGGGTCTACAAACGAAGGGGTACATTTAATTTTTGAACTTTTTGAACCTTAGAAAAACATGTTTTATCAAATTTATTCCAATTCTTCATCCTTGGGCGTGTTTCCTTGTTCAACTTTGAAAATTTTCATCATCTTCGTGAAGCTGGCACCTTCTGACTTATCTAAGCCAATTTCATCCATGTCTCTGAAAATTTAATCTCCTCCATCAACTTGGGCGCATTTTCCTCTAAGGAAGGAATTTAAATATTAACACTTAGAAAATATTTTATCATTTCATGTCCCAGTCTAAGCGCCATCAAGGGTCCATCTTTTATTTTTCACCACCTAGCTCAAAATAATTTCAACATGTCCTTAGTAAAGGCGCATTTAAGCCTTCATGCTTTAAGTTTGGATGCTTTGGAATATTTTCTCATTTCACCTCTAACATGGGCGCATTCAAGGTACCAAGGAGGAATTAATTTCAATGCTTGGCATAAGTTATCACACCTTAAAATATTGTCTCATCCACCAACCTTGCATAGGCGCATTTGGCATGTGATGAGGGACTTCAACTTTTATTCCACCTCATTTCCATCTTGGGCGCATTCAAAGGGTAGTGGTGGAAGTCAACTCTTTTGTCCTCTTCTTAACTTGCATGAGCGCATTTAGCATGAGATGAGGGACTCAACTTTAACGCCTTGGAATAGTCTTGGCCCCACTTCACCTTCATTTGACTTGGGCGTATTTAGCCTGTAGAGGAAGACTTTCACCACGCCTTAGCAATATTCTCTTCTTGCATGTACACGTTTTGTCCTTACATGCCTTCATTTGGGCGCATTTCATGTATGGAGGATGGGCACATTTTGCATAGGTAGAAGGACAAACCTTCAACGCCTTTGACCCCACTTTGACTTCTTTTTAAAACATGGGCACATTTCCTATAGGCAGGAGGATGGGCGCATATGGAGGGGGGAGATGGATTCAAGTCCAACAGTTAGATTCTTTTATCACCTACTTGTTCCTCCTTGGGCGCATTTGAGAGTCAAGCTAGACTTATCTTCATGCCTTAACATTTTTCTGACACTTTCATCCTCCAAGAGCATGAGGGCGCATATGGAGGGGTCAGGTGGACATTCATGCCTTAGAAACTTTTTTAAACATCTTCATCCTTCTTTGGGCGCATATGGGGGGTACCCGCAGGATATCTTCAACATTTTGAATTTTCATAACCACCACAAGGCAAGTTGGGCGCATTTTGGGGGTCAAGCAGGATTTGACTCCAGACTTGGAAATTTTCTCTGCCACTGCCAGCTTCTTCTTCCTTGGGTGCATTTCAGGGGTGGTGAAGGATATTTTCAATACTCAGGCGTTTTTCTCATCTTCACCAGCCAGCTCACAGCTTACTATTTATAGTAACTGCTCGTTTCTGAAACCTACACAACTCCGATTGACTTGAAATTCAAATGATGTGCTCCTCATTGGGTGACTTGCCCGTTCACACTGGTGCCTGCTGCTGGTTTACTATTTTTAGCCAATTTCTGGAATGCCTTACTATAAACAGTAAGTGCTCCGATTGCCTTCAAATTTTACCGGTGGATAGCTTGAAAGATGCTGACTGCAGTGGGATACACCGGTTTTCAAAAATTCTGACTTTTTACCCATCTTTTTGGGTCTTGAAGGTGGAAACCCTAATTTGACTTGCATGCATATCAAATGACCTCCGTTTGACCTCGTTTTTGTTGCACTGCGCCTCGTTTGTGATTTTGATGCACTGGGTAGCTGCCAAAGTGGACCTGCTAAAAATAGTAAGTCATTGAATACTGATCATCTTGCTTTGCATGTTACACCACTGTGAAGCTCTCGAAAAACCCACAAGGAAAATGCAGACATGCAAAGAAAATCTCAACATGCAAACCCTAAAAATAGCCTCTGAAGGTTGAACTTTGAAAGTCATTGGCTCATTTCGCATGTTATACCATCGCGAAGGTTTCAGAAAACCCAGAAAGAAAATGCAGACATGCATTGAAGAACTATACATATAAACCCTAAAATTTGTTCCCGAAACTGAATTGCTAAAAATAGTAAGTTGCCCGTTTTCAGCTCAAAATTTGCAGACGAGTAGCTTGATGTGTTATGGATGCAGTGTGCCTGTTGAAACTTCAAAAATGTTGAGAAAATGCCCTGAATTGCACACTTACTAAAAATAGTAAGTTGTTGGAATTCGATGAAACTTAGCTGGGAACCTGTTGGAAGTATATTGACTACCACGCTAAGGTTAGATTTCAACTTGATTACTTCATTCGATTTTAAATTCGCTGGAGAGTTCAAAACCCTAATTCTCAGAGTTAGCCAAAATTTTACGTTTAAGCTCACAGACGGGCACATCCTCAGAAAGGCAAACAGTAGAAAAGGGACAGAAAGAGAGAGAGAGACAACAGGAAAACTAACTAAAATCAAGCCAAAAGTTCGAAACGAAGCAAAAATTAGGGGGTCCCCATTTGCAATGGGGCGATGTGTGAAAAAGGTCACAACACGGATGAATGGATTTTCTTGCACCTGCGAAGAAGCGTTTTGAGATTATCAAGTGTTAGCCGTGTATCACAAATGACATGCATTGAGGCTTTTGAAAAGCTGGTATCCTCAACTTGCTGCATAACAACTTCTTTGTAGATTTGGGATAATTCACTGGATCAAAAGATGTCACCTTCGGGATCACTTGATGACATCTGAAAAGGAACTGCAAAGATGGTGAATCAATAGGCGTTAGCAGAGAAAGCAGCATTGGGAAGTGTGAAGCGAGCAACGATGTTGAGCAAGCGCGAAACGAGTGACGACGCACAAAAACGATGCAGGAGTGGAGAAACGGGGTTGGGAGCGAAGAAAGAACAAGTTGGAAATGTTTTAAGGCAAAACTAGGAAAAGTGTAAATCAACGCCCTTGCACTTAGGAAAATGCCTTCACGTGCAATGGCGCTGAAAATTAACGCCATTGCACTTTTGGGTGTAAGTTTGGAAAGAACGTGTCAAGGATTTCATGGCAAGTGCAATAGTGGGTTTGCAGTGGCCTAAGAGTTTCTAGCTCGATGAAGAATGAGAGAGAGATGACAAGAACGAAAAAGAAATAACCTAAAATCACTTTGAAGTGATTTGTAAGTTAAATAGAAGAACAAAAAGTCACGCATTCAATTAAGGCTAAGTGTGGGAAAAAGTGCACAACACTGAAAAATCACCGCCCAACTCAAAAAATGGCTAAGTATGGGAAAAAGTGCACAAGCGCTAAAAATCAGCGCTTGTGCACCAATTTGACTTTTCACTTAAGTGCACCAAATTGACTTTGCACTTTCAACACTTAGAATTTTTTTTGAAAATGTTAGTGCGCTTTTGTTCAAAGCTTTTGCACTTTTCACAATTTCACTAAGTATAAACAATGAGAGTTCGCAAAGATACTTGTTTCGAAGGTCTTCGCGAGGCAAACGCAGAGATGTGCTCAAACAGATTGTTTAAGACTTCAGAACACACTTCGAGGTGGATTAAAAATCGACACGTTTTGCGTGCTTGAACTTCACAAACCTAGGAAACAAACAAGTTTCGTAGGGGGTTATCCGTGGAAGGAGCGCTGCTTGATTATTTGATAACAAGGACGAAAACCCTCTTGTCCTTTAATGGTGATTCCATTTAGGGATCGCATTGGTGTTTAAAGATTGCAGTTGTTCCAATTTTAGTGTGATGATTGAATGTACCAATAAGTTTGAGAACTTAAATTTCATATCAACTTTGGGTGATTTCAGTGTAGTCTATTTTGTTGTGTTTTTGGTGACAAATGTGTTGATATTGTATTAGTAGTACCATTCTTGGTTTACCAATACCACTATGTTGTTTCCACTAGTATCAGATGCTGTTTATATTTTGAAAAGGGAACCGTACACTTTGAATATTCATGTTTATTAACTTTGGAGGAGCCGTACAAGTCCGAATTTGAGAGATTAATGAAAAGTTATTGGAATATCGAATCTTGTCTGCTGCGCACTATTCAAAGGGAAGCAAATGAAGTTTGGCTGAAGTATTTTAGAAGTCCAGAAAATGAGTTGTAATTATTAGAAAGATTGAAGATCTGAATATTGTGTGCTTTACCATTGTAGAAGGAAATCACACCATTTTGGATTTACATCATATTGGTGGCTTTCTGTAATCTTGGGTGGCCATATGTCCAAACTCAAGTCTTGGCATATATCATTGATCTTGTAAGTGGCTTAGTCAGACTTGATTTTAATAATATTTAAATATTTAGGGTAAATTTTGGTTGCTGCATTATTATATTTTTTTTGGGTTATTAGCATTTGTGGATTTTAGCCAATAATCAAGATTTCAGTTTGTCTTAATTTTTTTTTTCTATGTTATCAGAATTGTATGTTATCATTTGGAATTATGATGGTTTTATAATTTTGCAAAAAATTAAGAACATTGTTAAAATACTAGAGAGGGTCATTATAGGACTTAAGACTTTCTCATCTTATTACACCCTTTTTCCATTCCTTTCTTCCTTGCAAGCATCGGATATCCCAAAACCTTGATCCCTAGCCTCTTGCTTCCTTGTTGTTTATAAACCTATGGACTTTCACCTCTCGTGCACCGATAACACCAAACCTCGATCTGTACTCCCACCATAAATCAGCACAGTGCAATTATAAGGAGTTTTGGGTTCTGCTGTAGAAAGAACCATAGTGAGTTGATTAATGAGAGAAGACATGCTTAACTTTGGGAAAGTGAAAGCAGGTTTCAAAACCTAATTACCGATAAAAAATTAAAATAAGTGAAGTTAGTGTTTTTAATGTGGAGTCGAAATGGGAAATATAAGGAGTTAAATAAAAGTAAATATTGAGAATTTTAAGAATTGGTGTGGGGCTTATGGAAGAATGAATAAAGTGTTTTTGGGCTCATTTTTTCATATGTGTGAATTTTTGTGAGAGGAGGTTTTTGCTGCTGTTATACAAAACTTTGTGAAGATGAAATCCTTCATGAAGAATATCATCTTCGATGGTGGAAGACAATGTGGTTGCCTTATTATTGTGAGAAGACACAAATTAGTTCTAAACTGTTATATTAAATCCCATGAGACAAGAATAATTTAATTCAATTGCAGTGGACAAATTGAGTTTATTCAGAATGCACAAAGATGATGTTTTGCATGTAGTTTATAGCGTTTATGTTTATGCATGAAAGTTTTTTTTTTTTAAATTTTTTTAGTACTTTTTAAACTTTTTAAGTTTTAATAATATCATCTTATGTGATTTACAGATTTCTGGGGGTTGGCGACATACAATGGCTCTTGATAAAGAGGGGCAATTATATGGTTGGGGATGGAACAAGGTAATACTACAAAGATCTCTTATGAAAGGAGAAAGATCAGGACAATAGAAGTAAAGTAAAAGTATAAAACAATAAAAAATTAAAAATTAAAATCTATTCGATTGATGTAAAAAGTATAGAGCAAGGATTAATAAAATTTCTATATAATATTGGATGTGGTTCAGCATAGATTTCTTTCTAATTAGTGTTGTTGAATTCTAAAACCATCCATCTAATCCCTTAGGAAAAGGGAAATGCCAAAAGATTCTTAATTGTTGTGCATGTATGTGTATATGTTTAAATAGTGTCAATTTTTTTGACACAAGATATGCATTGTGTTATAACAGGAGTTTTGTTGGTGCATTTCACTAGAGCATTGCTTATTTGAGTATAGAGAGTATATGCAAGAATATTAATGAATCCATAAAACCATCTGCATACTAGATGAGAAAACCACATCATGCATAGATGAATTAATATAATATCGTAAGGTGAATTAATACAATCCAATTATGATTGCTTCAAATTGGTTGCTTGTGTTATACCATTCTGTGTAGCTATAATAAAAAGGCAATGTCTAACTTTCATTGTAGCAATGAGGAAATTAATGAAGATGGATAATTCTATCTAATGTGATATGATTTACTGCACTGCCGATCTTATACCAATTCTTAGTATTAAAAATATTTTCCAGATAGATTTGTCAAGAAGTATTACCAATTATAGGGACTTTAAGCTCACAAGAAATTCCTTATCAGGGTAGATTTCAACCTTTAGGAACATGTTGTGACCTTTTCACACATCGCCCCATCGCTAATGGGGACCCCCAGTTGCCTCCTAGTTTTTAGGGTTCTGTCTCCTTGCAACGGTTACGAGAGATCACTTTGCCAAGAGTTTCAAGTCAGTTTGCCGAGAGTCACCCGAGTTGAGTCAGTAATTCATGCTTGAATCAGTGCGTAGACGTCATGGAAGCGCTTAGAAGGCCCAAGAGACGAAGATCGACTGTGAATTCGGCCAATTCTGAGACTTCCTATTTTTTAGGAAAAGTTGCTTTTTCGTTTTTTCATTTTCGGCTTTTTTGGACGAAACGAGGTTCCCTATTTTTTAGGGTTGCTTTTTCTATTTTTAAAAAGTTTCTATTTTTGGAAAGTTTCTATTTTTAGAAGGGTCCCGAGTTCTGAAAACGCACTCGAGAAGTTCGAAAAACTCAATAGAACTCTCAGAAAATCAAAATGAAAAAAAAAAGAATTTTTTTTGAAAAATCTGAAAAAAAAAAGAGTAAAAAGCATGAAAATCAGACTAAAAACGTTCAAAAATCTGGAAAAACCAGTCAAAACCAGTTCAAAATCAACCGGATCTGAGGTTGAAATCATGAAAATCAACTAAAAAATGGTGAAGTTTGTGAGAAATTTGTTCAAATCTGGAGAATTCGCCATGGAAAAATGGTAAAGGAAGGTGTATGAAAATCTGGAAGACTTGAAGCTCGCCCAGCAGCTAAGAAGGATATCCAAAGAAGTCATGAAGTCCGCCCATGCATCTTGAAGAACATCCTTGCATGCTCTAAAGTCCGCCCATGCATCTTGAAGAACATCCTTGCATGCTCTAAAATCCGCCCATGCTCATCCTTGGACCTTACAAAGTCCGCCATGCACCTTGGGGCAACATCCTTGCATCTCATGAAGTCCGCCATCTTCATCCTAGACCCCTTGGAAGTCCGCCATATGCTAAGAAGGATGTCCTAAAGACCTTCAAAGTCCGCCATCTTCATCCTAGACTCCTTGGAAGTCCGCCATCCACTAAAATGCATGTCCAAAAAGGTTCCAAAGTCCGCCATTTGCCAAGAGGGATATCCTATAGACCCCTAAAGTCCGCCATTCACTTTAAAGGACGTCCAAAATGCTTGTGAAGTCCGCCCTTGAAAGGTGGGACTTGGCTGTGTTGTGACCTTTTCACACATCGCCCCATCCAAGATGGGGACCCCTAACTTTTGCTCCATTCTGGTCTTTTTGGCTTTGGTTTTTTTGTGTGTCTCTCTCTCCGTCTGTCTCTTTTCTATGGTCTGCTTTCTGGGGATGTTCCCGTTTGCAAGTTTAAACGTGAAATTGGCCAAGTCTGTAAATTAGGGTTTGTGTCTTTCCAGCCAATTTGAGGTCGAGTGAAGTGAATAATCTGAAAACTGAGCTCAACATTGTTGTTACCATGTTTCCAGCACGCTCCCAGCAAGTTTTCATCAGATTCTGAGGTACTTACTATTTTTAGTAAGTGTGAAATTACAGGCAATTTGTCAGCTATTTTGAGATTCCGACAGTCACACTGCATTCAGAGTATATCAGACTGCTCACGTGCAAAATTTGAGCGAAATCAAACAACTTACTATTTTTAGCAGTCTGGCTTCCGACACGAATATCAGGGTCCAGATGCAAAGTTTTTCTTTGCATGTCTGGATATTCCTTCTGGGTTTTTCAGGACCTTCACGATGATGTAACATGCAAGTCGAGATGACTACTTTCAGGATTCAGCCTTCCGAGGCTATTTTTAGGGTTTGCATGTCGAGGTTTCTTTTGCATGTCAGGTGATTCCTGATGGGTTTTTTGAGAGCTTCGCGATGGTGTGACATGCAAACGGAGATTCTCACTCAGTAAGGAACTTGCTATTTTTAGCAGGTATGTCCCGGCAGCCGCCACCCAGCAATTCAGATTCACGAGCTGATCACAGTGTTGCAGAAACGAAGGCAAACGAAGATCTTTTGATACGCATGCAATGCAAATTAGGGTTTCCAGCTTCGGAGCCTAAAAATAGGTATCAAAACTCAGAATCTTCAAAATCCGGTGTAAACCACCGCGATCAGCGTCCTTCAGGCTATCTGCTGGCGAAATTTCGAGTCAAACGAAGCACTTACTATTTATAGTAAGTCAGATTGGAAACGTGCTAAAAATAGTAAATCAGTTGCATGCGTCAGCGTTGGCAGTCAGGTCACGTGGTGAGGAGCGCCTCATTAAAATTTCAACTCGATCGGAGCTTGGGAGCTATCAGAAACAAGAGCTTACTATTTATAGTAGGCCACCTTCAGAAACAGGCTATAAATAGCAGGGTGACTAAAAGTGGCAGTGTCGACAGGTTGATAAGGTCTTGAGGAAGCTATGTTTAAAATTTCAAGTTGAGCCGAGCTTCAGGAGTGCAAATTCAGAGAACTTACTATAAATAGCGGGGCATGAGAAGATAAAAAAGGGGTCAAAGAGAAGTCAAAGCTTTCTATCCTGGTCATGCCTTGAAATGCGCCCATCTCAGCTGGAGGTCATGAAATTTCTCTAAGTGTTGAAGCTCGTCCTGCTCTCATGGCAAAATGCGCCCACATGCTAGTAAGAGGCCCAAAAAAAATTCTAAGTTAAAAATATCCTCCACCACCCTCCATTTGCGCCCATCCTTCTCATGTAGCAAATGCGCCCAACAAGGAGTCAACAAGGTCAACTTATCTCATCCTTCCCCACCTAAGAAATGCGCCCATGCTTTAAAAGGGGGTCAAAGAGTCAAACATTTTTCATCCGCCTCCTAGGTAGATATGCGCCCATCCTCCTTCATGTGTGAAATGCGCCCAAATGAGGGCATGCCAAGACAAAAATGTGATTAAGGCGTAGCCAAGCTGGTCAACATTCTCCTCTCTCCTTTGAATGCGCCCAAGTAAGGGCATGTAAAGACAAAACACTCATGCAAAGTTCGAATTCATGCAAGGGGGAAAAGGACAAAGGTATCCATGCAAATTTGGAAGAAGACAAAGGCGTTGAAGGCCATGTAATGATAAATTCAAGGGTGGCGTTTAAAGTTTATCCTCCTCCAAGTATGAAATGCGCCCAAGTTAGGAGGAGTTGCTAAAATATTCTAAATGAACTTTATCCACCTCCCTATGCTAAATGCGCCCATGTTGAGGAGTTAAAAGGTAAGTGGATGGAGTAAAAGGTGCTAAATAAAGTGAAAGACACTTCATGGCGTGGTAAACACAAGGCAAATGATAGGCGTTTTCCTCTCAAAGTGTGTTATGCGCCATGCAAAGAGGGTGAATAAAGTGTGTTGGGCGTGATTTTTCTTTCCTCTCCTAGCCTCAAATGCGCCTGAGTGGTAAAGTGTTAGAAATTTTTTTTTCTAGGCGTGTGAAGTGTGAAAACAAAATGCCAAGGCGTGATTCTCCTTAAGTATGCTAGGCGCCTCAAGTAAAAAGGGGTGAAATATTTTTTTTAAGTGTTGGAGAATTTTCCAAAGGCGCTTGAACTTCAAAATGTGGAATAAAATATAAATGGTGAATGAAAAATGAAGCGTACCAGGCATGAATAAAAATTTTCTAAATGAAGTTGATAAAATCTCCTCCACTGACAAACAAATAAAATTTTCTAAGGGAAATTTTTCAAGAGTGCAAGAGATGATTTGAAAATTTTCTAAGGCACAAATATTTTATTTCCCTTAGAAAAACGCTTAAGTCTGGAGAGGTGATAGATTTTTTTCCTTGAAGCACAGATGAGCCGCCAGAGATGAAGTCAGTGATTGCCAGCTACACCGGATTAATAAAATTTTCAAGTCAGAGCAACAAGAAATCCTTACAGACGCGAAGAACGGATCTAAATTTCACAGGGAAATAATTTTCTAAGGTTCAAAATTCAAGAAAATTAAATGAACCCGTTCGTTGGGTACACATGGATTCGACGCGTTCTGGGGAAAATTTTCTTCTGGGTATTGGAGATTATCGGTGAGGAATAGATTTTGAGGTCTTCCGCAGCTTGTCAAGGCCTTCAGGGTGAAGATTTTAAAGGGGCACCAGGTTGATGAATTTTCCTAAGGGAAAATTTGAAAATTTTCTAAGGCAAGGAATAAAATTTGTTTTCAAGATAAAAATTCGCCTTGGCAGATGAACCTGAAAATGATCGTCTAGATGATTTGTGATCGAGTTCCTTATGAAAGCATTTTTCCTCGAGCCCGAGTTGGAGAAAATACCAGAGTGAAGTGCGCCAAGCGAAGTACAGGATAGATTGAAAATTTGGCTAAGGCATGAAGAATTTGAACGTGAAGTTGGCTAGTGGAGGCGATGAACGCTTGAAAATTGGAGCATGAGAATCAGGTAAGTAAGTTAAAATTTATATTATGAAATGTTCTGATACCCTTCTCCTTGCTTGTTTTGCAGGAGGAACGTCGAGGCCAAGCGTTGATGATCCACGATGATATTACAACTTTCAGAGGAAGATGAAGATACGAATTTCAATCTCGAAGGAGGAAAATTTGCAAGAAAATGGCTAAGTGTTGAAGAAACATTTTCAAGACTCAAGTAATCAAGATGAAGACCCTCAAGTGGAAGAAATCAAAGGACAACGCCAAGAAAGAAGATCGAGAACAGTGTGAACGCGTCTACAAATGGAATCTTCTAGAAGGATGATGGTGGACATTATGGTGCATTTATTACCCCACTCTCCTCTGTGGCGGTTTTTAGGGCAATATTATTTAGGTCTGAGGTGACACGATTCTGGCCACTCTATTAATTGTAACCCTAGCCGTCTTTTGGGACTTGGCTAGCTATAAAAGGGGGAGTCCCCCTCATTTGTAAAGGATCATAAGTTAGAATCAGAGTAGACATTGAGAGAGTATTAGTATTAGAGCTAGATAGTGTAGCATTGTAGAGCATTTTTGCATAATTTGGAGAAGAGAGAAAGTTTTCCCTTTGAAAACTTTTGAGGAGATTGTTGTGTAACACATTTTATGATAATAGATCTTTTCATTGATGATGGAATTAGTCTTGTCATGAAATGCTAGCAAGGTTTCTTCTTCCTTTCGTATCCAAGTAGTTTAAATTCATGCAAGTAGCTTACTTTGGTGTGTGGTGTTTTATTGAGATAGCTTCGCTTTATTCCATACCACTAGCGGCTTGTTGATGATAAGTTCGCCTTGTGTGGTCAACTGGACATTACATTGAGTTTAACTTCGGTTGTGATTTATATGCTTATATGCGTCGTTGTGATGGTGTATGCATGTTAAGTCATAATTTGAACATCTTTTGCTATTTCCTTTGAAGATTGCACCGATTT
>VDFB02343973.1:0-21565 GCA_007258455.2 Sequoia sempervirens
AAAGATGATTGAGATTAGAATCATATGTGGTAGAACAAAGGGTATGTAAATAATTTTTATGAGACCAAGTGTTGTATCTAAGGATAATTCCTTACAAAAAGGAATGATAAGGTCTACAAACCTATTGGAAATAATAATAAAGGTGAAGGATTGTGTGAGAACCTAGGATCATGAAATACTAGAGACACATCTAAAATATGTTTTATGGATGCGTTTTGAGGGAACCTAAAGTATGTAGTTTATAAGAATGCATCTAGTAAATACCTTGTATGGGTACTAATACAATTTCTTGGATATAAAATTCTAGGTAAAGAAATGAAGTGGAATTTAAAGAAGTTGATGAACCTAAGGTTTTAGATGAAAGGGTGTTAACATAGGATGTGATCATGTTGGTGTAAATAAAGTCTTGCACCTAGTTAATTCATTACTATGGGACGTATTTACACATTTTAAGTTTACTTAGGTCATAGGAAGGAATCTTTCTAGGAGGTGTTAGTTGTCATTAGTTATTATCTTTTGACTTGTAATGCATGTGAACCTAGGTAAGTGTGATTAGTTGCCTCATGTCATATGATTAAGACACTTGTCACAATCCTATGACATCTTGTATCTAACCTTGGCTATATAACCAAGGGGTCTCTACTACATTGTACATCACAATCATATCATTGAATCATATTGATGAGAATATTGTTTATTCTTATCACATTCTATTCTCTCTCTTTGTGCTTTCCATTTGTTCTAAAGATCTTTGTAGCCATAGCCAATTCTAACATGGTATTAGAGCGGGTTGGGTGCCATTGGAAAGTCATTTTTTGAAGAGAGATGGTAAATCTTGAAAAGTTGAGTATGCTCTTCTCTTGCATCGTATGATGATCTGGAGAATTAGAAAAACTTGATAGAAATTCTAGATCAGGGGGGTTCCATTTTTGGCTCTTTATTGTAGGTTTAAATCAAAGATTTTTGGGGAAAATTTGAGGTCATCATTGTGTCTAGAAGGTTTGAGAAAGTTTATTTTTCCTTTTGTTTCATCCAAATCAGACATACAAGGCCAAATCTATGAGGGTTTGAAGCTGAAGGGTGGTTGCCAAATCCAAAAGGTAGCTGCATTTTTGGAGCATTTTGGATCAAATCTAACCCTGCCATTGCATCCAGAAGGGCCAAAAACCCTAAGATCGACTGTCAATTCATCCAAATCAGAGCAAGTTGTCTCGTGAGGGAAAAAAAATTGCCTAGGGAGTCGTACGACCCCCCAAGTCATCATAATTGCAGGTTGTACGAATATTTTATTTAAAATTTTTGAAAATTTTATATTCATCAACATTTTTTATATAAAAATTTTTTACAAAAAATTTCAAAAAAAAATATAGAGGCAGATTTATTTTTCAAAAGATTTTTATTATAAAAATAAAAAAATATAGCAAAAAAAGTCTACATAGTTTGCAAACTTCGTAGGGTATGGTGGTACCCACCTACCCCACAGCTGTCACGTGGCAGTAATTGATTGAGCCCACGGACCTCGCCACTATTCGGTGGATAAACTCAATAAACTGGTCGGTGAAATAAAAAGAATTCCGACATTGGAAATTTTGATGGAAAAGTCAATGGTGAAGAGAATATTCTTTTATTCCCAACAAATATTTCATCAACCTAGTAGAGTTGCGACGACCATTCAACCATCAAGTTCAAGCTCTTGCACAGGTGTGATGGCCACCAGAACATCAAATTTAATCATGTGAAATGATGACATCATCACCATGTCAGTGATGACATCATCATCTAAGAGAAATTTCCTACCCCTCTCTATTGGTAGTTTTGTTTTTGCAATTGATTTTCAAATGCAAATATCTCAGTCATTTTAACTCCTTTTCTAGAGCAGTTTTTTTTATTTGGGCTATAATTTCACGCTTTTCACAATGGTGTGATCAGTTTTTGGTTTTGGTGTCTATATTTTCCATAAATTGTAGATTCTCATAGGTATTGTTGCTTCATCCTCATTTTGGGAACTTCAGGAGATCATATCTTGCTCCTACGGTAACATTTTTGGGTGCATAATTTTTTGTGTAATTCTTAGTGGTATGATCAGATTGATCTCATTTTTTACCAAAAATTGTACTTGATTATGTTGCCTATTTTGGCATCTATAAGCATTGAGATCAAAGTCCACTTCATTGTTTTTGGCAAATGGTAACTATAAATGCACTAGATATAAAGTGTCAAATCAGATATTTTCTTGGGGGGTTTCTTGATTGAGTGATTTGGGGGGGTAATCTTGTAGTGGTTGCTTGCATTCTTTTTCTTGGTTTGTGTTCTTGCAATGGGGAAATCTCAAATTGAACTCCTAACTCCACATAATTATGCTACATGGAGAAAATTAGTATGGAACTATCTCATGATGAAAGGTCTAATAGGTCATCTAAAGGAAACCATTCATCAACCTACTAATGCTAAAGAATTGGAAAAATGGGAGTTTGATCGTGAGAAAACACTTGGATGCATATGTTCATTAGTCTCATTTGATTTACAATTTCATATTGAATCATGCAAAACACCTAAAGAGGCATGGGAGACTTTTGAAAAATTGCATGGTAAAACAGATAAGATTAGGGGTTGTCAGATTGATAATGATTTGATGAATCTTGATCCTAAAATTTTTGACCACATCCAAGACTACATCTCCAAAATCAAGCAACTAAGAACACAATTGAAGGAATGCAACATTGATAAAGAGGATTTACAATTGGCTCTGAATGTGTTATCCAAGCTTGATCCTGAGTATTCAATATTTTTTTCTGGCTCTCATACCCATCAAATTTCTATGGGAGCATCATATGTTGATCCTAAGTTTGATAAATTTGCAAATCTCCTAATCCAAGAGGAAGCTAAGTTAATGAACATGGGTCTAATCAAGTCTTCCAAGTCACAAGCATTGGTGTCTAGTGAGTAAAAGGTACAAAAAGAATCAAGGAATCTTGATAAGAAGCAAAAGAAGAAAAAGAAAAAGCCACATAAAGAATCAAAATCCTCGAAAGGAGAATCATCTAAGAAGGAGAAGCCTATTTGTGTATATTGCAAGAAGGATGGACATGAAGAACACTATTGTTATAAGAAGGATATTGGTGAGTTGAAAACTTTTCTCAAAAGGAATCACTTTGATTTTCCTTCTAGAATGTCTGAATCACTTCCTTCTCCTTCTTCAAAATAGTCTAAAAAGGAAAAAGGTCAAGCATCTACATCATAATATAAAGTACAAGCTCTTTGTTCCTATTTAGGTCCAGGATTAGGGAGATGGCTTCTAGATTCAGGAACATCTCATCATATGGCATCTTCACAGTCTATATTCTCTTCTTTTCAACCTTGTACTATGTCTCTTATCTTGATGGGAAACAATACATACATGAGTGTAATTGGGAAGGGATCTATTAGTTTTGGGGATAACACTTTCCAGGATGTCTTGTGTGTTCTTCATTTGACAAACAATCTTCTTTCCATATATCAAATTACACATGGTAGAAATGGGAGAAATATGGAGTTCACACCTGATTTAGTCATCATTCGAGACTTGGAGAGTTGAGAGATCATTGCTAATGGGGTGGTTGATCATTCATCTTGGTTGTATACCTTTGCAAATTTTTCTTTTGATGGTGACATTGTTCCTTCGGCTATTGATCATATGAACCATGATTCAAAGGAGACATTTGGTTTCTTGAACTTGGGAGTTCTCACATCAGATCCAGTTCTTGAGTCATGCATTTCATCTCCTCCATCTACTATTGCAATTGATGATGCTTGTGATTCCAAATTTTTGGTTCCTTGTGATTCAGTGCAGTAGGACATACATAGTCTTTTAGTTTTGGCTATTTTGGTGACTTCCTGACAAGTATTTCAGACTTGTTTGTGGAGTCTCATCTTGCAGATTTTGGGACATCATTGATGACATTCATCTTCTCTTAAATGAAGATGGTCCTTCTTCAGTTGTTGTGAGGGAACACCTTGACCCTCTTGTTCAATCTCTACATAATCATTCTTTGCAGTTTGGTGTGAGTGTGGATACTTTTGGATAGCATTTGGAGGTGGCTTCTTTCTCTTCAAAAGGGATATCATTCTCTTTAGATCATGTTCTACATTTATCTCTACTAGATTCTTGATTGTCCTCTTCAGCAGTGTGGCCTAGAATGCTTGTTTAGAGTGTGTCAGCTTTCGGCATCGACATAGAGACAATTGAGTGTGCTTCATAGACATCATTATCCATTATCCATATTCCTAACATCCTACATACATCCATGGTTTTGTTTCTTCCTAAGGGGAGGAATTTTGTTTGACCAGATTGGATCATCTTTAGCATTCAATGTTGAGCTTCCACCATCATTGCAAGAGACTCAACATTGAGGTGGGGTTTCCTTTTCTCTCTTCTACTTCTCTCTTATGGGGGGTCTTTTTCCTCACATGGGGTTTTTACCTTCTCATGCATCATTGAGAACATTTCATTTATTGGATTTCATCTCTCTTTTGGGGAGGTGTTTTGTCCCACTAGGTTTTCTCCTTTTCTCCATTTGTGAGATATTGCATTGCATATGTAGATGGTTACCTAACATGGCCTTGTAGCCAGGACCCATATTTATGTCATTTGTATAACAATTTTCTACTCCATAAGTTGCACTTAAGGGGGGGTGTTGGTGTAAATAAAGTCTTGTAACTGGTTAATTCATTACTAGGGGACTTATTTATACATGTTAAGTTTACTTAGGTCAAAGGAAGGAATCTTTCTAGAAGGTGTTAGTTGTCATTAGTTATTATCTTATCTTTTGACTTGTAACACATGTGAACCTAAGTAAGTGTGATTAGCTATCTCATATCATATGGTTAAGAAACTTGTCATAATCCTATGACATCTTGTATCTCACCTTGGCTATATAACCAAGGGGTCTCTACTACATTGTACATCATAATCATATTATTGAATCATATTGATGAGAATACAATTTATTCTTGTCACATTCTATTCTCTCTCTTTGTGCTTTCCATTTGGTCTCAAGATCTTGGCAGCCATATTCAATTCTAACACATCATATTGTCAAGAGTAAGAATATAACAAATAATTTAGGAGGGGATTCATGTGTATGTAGAATGTATTATCTAAGAAAAAGAAGATCCATGAGGTATTTGTTAGCATATAATGGACATAGACGTAGGATAGGATAGATAAGTGAAAAGATAAGCTAAGAGAGATAATAGAATATCAAAATCATGCTTAGAAGATGTCAAGACCCATGAGGTTTTTGTTTTGGTGCAACTTGGAGAAAACCAAACCTAACAATCATGTATAGAAGATTTAAAAACCCTTAGATCCATATAGAGCACATTAAATTTAGATTCAAGAGCTTATAGAGATTTTTTTGAGGTTGTATGGTCATGAAGAATGTTTCAGGATGTGAATAGTGTTCTAGGCATGAACAACCTTTTCAAGTAGTGAATAGTGTTTCAGGTGTGAACATTGTTTGCAGTCATAAACAATGTTTTTAAGTAGTGAATAGTGTTTTTAGTTTGTGAACAATGTTTTTAGGTTGTGAATAGTGTTTTCAAGCTTTTTTGTTGCCTAAAGGGCATGTTTCTACAAATCAGGTGTATCTTGGGCATACAATGTACAAATTTTAAAAATGAAAGGCATTAGAAAGATAGTTTTGAGCTCTATTCTACGGTCCACTTATTTTTTCTAGAAAACTTCACTAGGTACCTAATTATTTTCCTTGAAATTAGAACTACTTTTTGTACCTTTTTTTGGAAAAATTGTATGTAAGTGGAATTTTTTTTGAAAGTGTTATGGCTTAAAATTGCAACCTTATGCAATTTCTCGTAACATAAAAATTTACTTTAGATTAATTAAACGATAATGCAAAAACCTGCCTTCTTAGCCTTCATTTTCATCCATGCCTTGTCATTTTCTATTAGTGGGGGAATTTTTGTCTAGGACACTATCGCATCATGTAGACGTCTACATGCCACACAAACATCCTAACAAGATTTTTTTGAACACAAGGAAATTCTAAGAGGGGGGTGAATCAACATACATTAAAACTAAATCATTTCCATTTATAGATAAAACATCTCACCACATGAACTAAAACAACAACAGAAAGAAAAACATGCACCACACTATAACACTAGAATTTTTATGTGGAAAACCCAATGAGGGAAAAACCACGGTGAGAGTTACCTCACAGTATAAAAGCTCACTAATTAAAATGATTTACAAAAGATTTTAATACTCACTAGTTATTGACTTGCAAACACTAAAGCAAATAAAAATTTAGGGGCAAGATATAGAGGACTTGACGAGAATCACTATCTTAGAGTAGGGTACATGAGAATTATGATGGTAAACTAAGATTGATCTGCTAAAGATGAGGCATCTGACTTATGCTAATATTACAGTTCCTTTTTTGCACATTCACATCATCATACAAATTTTGGACACTTCATATTATCATTCTTCTTATCTCGCATCAAACACACACTTTCTTACACTATCACAAATGATTTTTCCTTTTATAAATATCCTCCACAACTACACAAAGTTTCTTGATTAAGTTAGCTTTGTGATGACCATTAAATAAAAATGCTTGATATGCATAGGTTGGCTCAAAATGGAAGAACCTTGTTTGCGGACCAGCACATGCTATGTTGAGGCCTAAGAGCATTACCACACATCCCTTAAAAACATATTAATTGATTAGGAACAACTATAAATGCACAAAACCAAACATGTTGGCCCAGCTAAACAAGTAATATCGACATTGTTACTACATTGACTTCACACCACCATGGAGATACTAGAAACACCATCTGGATTAAGATATGAACATTGAAAGTACTCCATAATTCTTGTAACCTTTTGTGGAAATATTTGATCATTAAATGATGGCACAACTAAAGACACTTATTAAAGATGCAAAAAAAAAGCATTCTAGATCAATTGTAACACATTATTAGTTGAAGATTAAACTTGTAGATCTCAAACTCACTTGATACTGTTAGATAATACATATTGATCGTTGGTGATCATATCCTCAAGTCTACAAGAAAAACCCTTCATTTACAGAGGAATGTGGAGCATTCCAACCATCCTTTCTCTTTGTATTGCATTGTTAGGACACAAACTAGAACATTGTTAGCTATAACTTTGACTGTAGAAGGTGTGAAGACTTGATTTTCTAGATATAAGATCTTCAAAACATGGTTATTATTCCATTTGGACCGAAAGATATAATCTTGCATAGCAGATGGATGTGGAACAAAAAGTTATGATACTACCTTAGAATATACACATTTAGTGACGTAGCCAAATTTTTACAACTTATCTCATCATGTGATACGTGAAATTTGAATGGTATCAAGGTATGCATATTGTAGACACATTAGGACATGAGTATCATCCTCCACACCATACATAGATCACCATTCTTTCTTATACTGACCTGCAGGCTACCTCAACGCATAGCAACTAACTTTAGAGTACGTACATACTTCAACAATACATTTGACATCAATGAAAAAACTTATTGTGAACAATACTCAACTTGGTCATTCATGGAAACACACATATACTTCTCTCCCCCATTGAAATCAAGGGAAAAGGGCATGACAACTTCTATTTACAACATCCCAACACTAAATAGCCTCCTTAAAATATACTCCCCCTCAGATGGAGATTCCTCAAAAATAGATGCTATATATAAGAATTAAGAAATACTATATGCTGAATACATAAGACAACTAAGAGGGGGAGTGAATTAGTTGTACCTTAAAAATTAAAAAACCTCACAAACATTTAGATCCACATTAATCCAATTAACCCTTAATTTGTTAGAGTGATTTATCATGAAAGAAAATAACAAAAACATAACCAAATCAACATCATGCACAAAGAGACACCAAATTTACATGGAAAACCTAAGAAGGGAAAAACCACAGTGAGGATAAACTCACAATATAAAGTAATATCAACACTAAATACAATAGGGCTCACTATCAAAGGGCTTACTTCCCAAAAGAAATAAATGCTCACTACCAAAGGGTCAATGCCATAATAGAAAATAAGATAGAGAAGAGTGTTAAAATGAGAAAATCATTTCAATGCAACATAAAAGTCCACCACAACATCACCAAAACCTTCATAGTCTTGGTGAAGAATGGTGGACACCTTCTACTCACTATATTTAGTAATCTAGCAAATGAAAGATTGCACTACATTTCTCAAATTCACACTCTACAATTCGTATCATCTTCATTACACACATCTATCTTCGCATCTCTCAACAACTCAACTCATATTTATACCATCTTAAACCTTGAAAATGTTCACCAAGGTTGGATATGCACCTTAACCATGTAAATTCAAATTAGGTTGGCACCAAAACATTCCCAGTGGAAAGGAATGAAGATAGACCACAACACACCTTAGCTAGGACCTAAATCCACTCATACATGCCACACCATGCTTCCAAAAACATTGAAGAAACTTTGTAATTAGTGTAAAAACCCAAGGTCTATTGAACCTATGTTAACACCATCAAACATTTAAGTACACGCTTCCTCAAATCCAAATATGAATCATGCACAAAAAACTACACATGAACACAATTGAGAATATTCCACAAATACCCTAAAACCCAACAAATTCCTTTGCAACAACTTTCACTTGAAGAATGTACAAACCTAGTACACTCAAATAATTATGTCATATACTGTAACGCAATAAACTGACTTCTAAAGCACCAAGCCTCAAAAAAATTCAACTAAAGAAAGATACACTATTAGTATCCTTCAAGATCTGCAAGACTTGAAACCACTCTATAGAGAAATTTTGAGCAAAAAAATTTCTCCTAGACACCTCTACAATACACAGTTCACACATTGGTGAAAACATCTTCTTTTGTAGAATGATCCAACACACCAAATTTTGAATGCAACACCTTTGAACACTTCTAACCAGCATATCCAAACCAAACAAGCAAATCCTCAACATGGAAGAAATGTGGAGCCAAACCAAAATGCTACTCTACAACACAGAGCACCACTACAACACACCTTTTCCTCTTTTTATTTAAATTTTCTCAAAAGTACTTGGAAACAAAGCACCATAGAAACATCCTCAACATATTCAACACTTCCTCATCACCCCCAATCCAACTGCAACCTAGCAACTCAACCATACATCCATGGACAAAAGCTTATCAAAGCAACACTAGAGGTTGACACTAGTAGCTTACTAATGACAACATAATGAAACTAATCAAAGCATCATTAGAGAAAACAACTCAATACCAATTGCTCACACTCTTGCAAAAATATATTCCTCATACAATTGAAACCAATGACAACACAAGCTTGTTGACATCAATGACAACACCAACTACACATACTTGCAACAATCTCCCCCTTTATCATTGATGGAAACACATGATGTGAAAAACCGTCAACAAAAAACACAATAGCTCTGATCATCAATATTCTACTTTGTACCAATTCATAATCTCTTTTCTCTCCCTTACACAACTAACTCGTTACTTTATTTCTCCCTCTAATAACCAACAGATTTTCTTTTCACATGACTATCTCCCCCCCTTTGAAATCAATGGCAAAGGAAAAATATTTGCATCACTCATTCTCCCCCGTTGACATTAATCATACTATTTACCATTGCTCTGCAATTCCCTTTCCTTTTACTGCTCTACATACTCCCCCTAAGGAGCACACACAAAAATGCATCAATTAGCAACTACTGCACAATGAAAAATCTCTCATCCTTACTACAACAACCAATAATGTCACTACCTAATCCCCCTAAGAGGTAGCCAACAACATCAGTCTAAACCAAAGATTGAATCTTGAGATCCATTGGAATGATGCATCTCCTTATGAATCTAGTTCAAAGGAGGGGCAATAACCCCCAACTTCTCTCAGAGATACTCAAAAGTATCCTTAGGAATAGCCTTAGTGAGTATGTTAGCAACCTGATCCTTTGTAGGCACATATTCAAGCTTCACTTCATTCTCTACAACCCTCTCTCTTAAAAAGTGATACCAGATTGAGAAATGCTTTGTCCTCAAATGCATTATCGGATTCTTTGAAATATTGATAGTAATTTTATTATCACATAAGATAGAAATTGGTTTGTCATATACCACTATGATATCCTTCAATGTTTTCCTCATCCATAAAACTCATGTGCAACAAGATGCTACTGTAATATATTCAGCCTCTATAGTTGATAAAGACATTGAATCTTGCTTCTTTCTTAGCCATGAAACCAATCTTCATCTAAGAAAGAATGTACCACCACTTGTACTTTTCATGTCATTTACAAAACTATCCCAATCTACATCTTTGTAAGCACTTAGAGTAAATTTTGTATCCTTTGGATACCATAAGCCATGATCTAGAGTGCCCTTCAAGTATTTGAATATCCTTTTTATTGTTGCAAAATGTGACTCTCTAGGATCTTCTTGAAATATAGCCACAAGAAAAAATGCATTCATGATATCCATTCTAGTAGTTAGATATAGCAATCCTCCAATCATTGATGTATGCTTGCTTTGATCAACCTTAGGAGATTCATCATTCTTTCTTATCTCGCAACAAGTAACCATAGGGGTACATACCAATTTAGAATCTTCCATTCCAAACTTCTTCAACATTTCCTTGACATACTTTGATTTTTAAATGAAAATACCTTTATTTTTTTGATTGATTTGTAACCCAAGGAAGAAATTAATCTCCCCAAACATTGACATTTCAAATTATTTATGCATCTCAGATTCTACAAATTTCTTACACATAGCTTCATTTTCTCCAAAAATTATGTCATCAACATACACAACCACATTCAATATTTGATCTTTTTCAACTTTGAAGTAAATATTTCTATTTGTGGTACCTTTATTGAATCCTTGCTATATCAAGTACTTATCTACCTTTCATACAAAGATTTGGGAGCTTGCTTCAATCCATATAATTCCTTCTTCAATCTGCAAACCATATGCAATTTATTTGATAACTTAAATCCTTTCCAATTCATCATTCAAGAAAGTAGACTTCACATCCATTTGATATACTTTGGAATCCTTATGTGCTACAAAAGCCAAAAATATTTGATAGCTTCCATTCTTTCCATAGGAGAAAATGTCTCCTCAAAGTCTATTCCTTCTACTTGTGAGTAGCCTTTACAAACAATCCTTTCCTTGTTTCTTACCACTTCTCAATTATCATCCAGTTTGTTCTAGAATACCCACTTAGTTTCAATCGCATTCTTGTTTGTTGGTCTTGGGAAAAATTCCCAAGTCTGATTTTTCTCAATCTGCATTAGTTTTTCTTCCATAGCCTTTTGATCCAATACTCATCCTTGCATGCTTCAATCATTGTTTTAGGTTCAACTTCAAAAAGTAAACATAGATTTACCTGTTCTTCAACAAATTTCCTTCTTGTTAGTATACCTTTTCTCTTATCACCAATGATTTATTCTTCAAAATGATGCTTTTGCACATACTTAGGAGTTTCAAGAATCTTTTCTGGAGCTTCTTCCTCTTCAAATTGCACTTCTTTTTCCTTAGTTTTTTCCTCTTCTTTGTAAGAAGACCCATATAATTTATTTCCATCTATCACCACTAAATTCTTCTGTAGGTCTTCATCAACCTTGACACTTGCACTCTCAACAATATTTCTTAGTCTCTTGTTGTAGCACTGGTAAGCTTTGTTTTTAGTGGAATATCCAAGGAAGATACCTTCAACAAACCTTGCACCAAACTTCACTAATCTTTATTCATCCCTTCTATTATAGCATTTGCTTCCAAACACTTTGAAGTATTTGACAATAAGAATCCTTCCATACCATAGCTCATAAGGAGTCTTTGTGCTATTTTCTCTTACTTTCACTTTGTTAAGTATAAAAATAATAGAATGAATTTCTTCTCTCCAGTAGACTTCCAGTAGATTTGCTTCTTTCGTCATTGTCCTTGTAGCTTCTTGAAAAATCCTATTCTTTCTTTCAACCAGTTCATTCTAATAAAGAGTCCTAGGATTAGATAAATGCCTCTTTATTCCATGATTCTCATAAAATATGTTAAACTCATTGGAGGTGAACTCTCCACCTCTGTCAGACCTCAAACATTTTATTTTCATATCCATTTCATTTTCAAGCATAACTTTGAATTCTTTAAACTTATCTAGAGCTTCTGATTTTTCTTTGAGAAGGGAAAGCCATATCATTCTATAATAATCACCAATGAATAGCATGAAATACTTGTCACCTTCAAGAATTCTTACTCTAGTAGGACCAAAAAAATATGTATTGACCAATTCCAATAGTCCAGTAGAAGATTATTTGACTTTGAAACTTCTTCTTGCTTTCTTTCCAACTTGACATTCCTTACAGACAACATTGATGAGCTTTGTAATCTTTGGTAGATCTCTTATAGCTTGAACTAAACTTATCCTCACTAGGCTATGAAAATTAATGTGACACATTCTTCTATGCCATATTCAAATCTCATTGATTTGAGTCATGAAATAATAACCATCAACACCCTTGAGCTAATAGAAATCTCCATCTATCCTTCTTCCAGTAGCAATCATGGTTTAGGATCCTTTTCTAATCTCACAACCATTATATTGAAACATAAGAGTGTATCCCTTGCTACATTTTTTTCCAAAACTCAATAGGTTATTTATTAAACCCTTAACATAAAGAACATCATCAGTGTTATGATTTCCATCAAAACTATTTGAACCATTTCCACATATCTTAGTAGATGTATCTTCACCAAACCTAACAAGTCCTCCATATTTTTCAAGTTTAGAAAACTTACTCTTATCACTGATCATATGATTATAGCATCCACTTTCAATGATCCAGTAGATATTCTCCTGTCTAGCATGAAAATAAAATACCAAAGTTCCTTCAGTATTAGCACTTGCTTCTGGAGCACTTTCTTTCACACATCTCTTAGAGTTAGTGGTTAAGATTTCTTCCAAGGAACCTTTCTTGTGTGCCATCCCAGATCTATCTCAAGTGGTTAAGATTTCTTCCAAGGAACCTTTCTGTCATGCCTAAAATTTCTCGCTAGAAAAACTCAACAATTTTTTTTTCTTTTCTTTAACATAGGTTTGCAACCAATCTCACACACAACTTGTCATGCCCGAACTTTAGCCCAAAAGGGAACAAAAAAAACACAACCACTCTTTTTTTTTTAAACACAAGGATGATCACCGTGTTCAATATAGCAGTATGATATAAGCTCACCCATAATAGTAATATGTTTATTTAGTCCTAGATTGAAAATCTAACCATGATAGTATTACTATATAATTTTGATAATATTATTGACTATATGTACCAAACATTAGTATCTTTTCTTAGCCCTTCCTTGACAATGCAATTATTACTCTTTAACCCGAAAAAAATAAAAAAAACCTCAATAATAATAGTGTGAACGACCATCAATAAAACATTACTTATCCCCCATTTACACAATCTTATTTTTATTTGACCAATGAACAATTAATAATAGTATTATTTTTACTCAATTACATTTCATCCATAATAATATTATTACATTTTTTTAATTTATTTATTTATTTATTTTCTCATGTTATCATTTCCTCAATAGCCCAACAACAACTGAATTGTTATATTTATTCATTTATTTTTCAACTCAAACATTGGAAACAAGATCTTGTTGAAAATAAAACCTTGGACACTATTATGTTTAAAGAACCATTAGGTATGGTTCGGGGGACTTAGATATTCAAAATAATAATATTTATATTTACTCTCAAGTTGACATTATTAATATCAGTTACATTTAGCCAAAATGAATAATATAATTGTGAAGTGTGGAATTAACCTCAATGTAATTTTATTAAATCTTAGACTAATACATTAAATTGAATAACATATTATATTAAAACTCGCGTGTATATATATTTGTTCCCAATAAATATATCGATAATCATCCTATCAATATCAAAAGATAACTTACGAGCATTATTTAGCTAACACTAGAACATAGTAATAACATCATTATCATTCTATCAAAATAATGATTATTTTTATTAATTGCACAATAACGTTATTAATCAATTTATACATGCAAATCAATCTTTTATAATCATATCATCATCATTTAAGCAAACAGGATTGTTATCATTAAGTTGAATTATAAGGACTATAATGGCACCCGATTGGTATCTATTTTATTTTTAATAAGAATTAAACATTTTATTCTTACACAGCATAACCATCAGTGAAATACTTTCTCCGCTCAATTTATTAACCCAACTAACATTTACTACAATGTTGCACTGCAACTTAATGATGTTGTCCTTACATTCAAATTGACAGAAGACAAACTTAGGGTGACTTAGATGCCTATGTTTGAAACTTCCTCAATCTATCATCACCTCCAAAAACGGTTGTTAATGTGTAACATAAACAACTACTGTTATTAATTGCTGACTTTCGTACTAATGCAAATGGAGACTTTGGCAGGAATTCGAGTAATAATAAACCATAGCATCCACTAAGCAATCTACTACCTAATATTATTGGCAGGTGAGGAATTAAATTGATATGATTTGGATGATTTGAGGCATTGAGAAGCCCAACGACTATTTCCAAACACTTATTATAAACTTATTTTGGTATTTGCAATTTCATGAGTTTAGAGAGTGTAACGTAGGATAAGCTTGAGCAAGCCCAATTAACACGCTTGCTGGTGGGTGAGTGATCACATCAGACAATCCTGGCAGCCATCAATTCAAAGGCATTCTGTTAGCGATTATATTGAGCTTAAAAATAAATTGAATAGCTCTGAAAGCCCAATTTATTTGCATTTACTTTTAGGCTGTGGTACATTTACATGGAGTAGTGTTTGCCTTATTTATTTCTACAACTGTTGCATAGTTAACCTCTAAGGCATGCATGCGAAATCACCATGGTACAACTTTTAGGAAACCTCTAGGTAAATTACAGTGACTTGATTTTATTTTTATTTTTATTATTTTTTTTTGTTTGGTTTCAGCCTCCTTATAGCATCGCACAGGAGGTTTACTTCATACATAACTTGTTTATCTATTTATTTATTTGCTCATAGTTTATTATTCCTACACTATGACAACAGAGGGAAAGGGTTTCCTATTACTTATATTGTTATTTTTTGCTATTCTTTATGATTCATTTCATTTATATACACATATCAAACATGGATGCAGGGTGAGGAGAGTAGTATCTAGATCAACTAGTAGACGAGAAGGTAGCAGGTCTTTGGTAAACTTTATTATTATTATTATTATTTAAACTTTTGCTATGGAATCTGTTGTTTTCATTTACAGCAGCAAGGTTTCAACTCTTTTATATATTTTTTTTGTAGCAGGGATGAGATCCAAGTCGGCAGTTTCTTTATTTTTTATGCTAAGGATGGATATTGCTATTGGTTTTTAAATTTTATTTTACACAACAGTGCAAATTTTTGAATTCATTTAACTCTGCCAATAATGGTTTCATATGTATCCCTAATGTTGCAGCCGACTAGTGTAAGAGGCACCAACATGATTAAACCTTTTTTTAGACATCTATAGGGTTTCAAACATGATCTTAAAATTTTGCATCTTAGCTTGCTTGACCTTATTATATCCTTCATAAATACTTTATAAATTTACCCAAATTTCTCTTGCAATTTTTTAGATTCATAACTTTCACCAATTCAGAAATAGAAAGACCACTTAAGAGAGCATACCTTGATTTACCATTGTTTTCATAGGCCTTGATCTCATTAGCAATACTTAGACCATTCATAGGTATAGTATATCCAGTGTCAAGAGACTTCTAGATTTCAAATCCAAAAGAAACCAGATAACCTTCCATCGTTGTCTTCCAAAATGCATAATTTGATCCATCAAACATACAAACATCTTTCTTGTGTGCCATCCCAGATCTACCTCAAGCGGTTAAGATTTCTTCCAAGGAACCTTTCTCTAATACCAATTGTTGAATGCACAAGACAACTAAGAGGGGGGTGAATCAGTTGTACTTTAAAAATTCAAATCCCTCACAAACATTTAGATCCGCATTAATCCAATTAACCCTTAATTTATTAAATTGATTTATCATGAAAGAAAATAATAAAAATAGAACCAAATCAACACCATGCACAAAGAAACACTACATTTACATGGAAAACCAAAGAAGAGAAAAACCATGGTGAGGATTAACTCACAATATAAAGTAATATCAACACTGAATACAATAGGGTTCACTACCAGAGGGCTCACTACCCAAAAGAAAGAAAGGTTGACTACCAAAGGCTCACTACTAGAATAGAAAAGAATATAGAGAAGAGTGTTACAATGATAAAATCATCTCAATGCAACAAAAAATTCCACCACATTATCACCAACACCTTCATATTCTTACTGAATAATTGTATACACCTTCTTCTCACTACATTCAGTAATCTAGCACATGAAATCTTGCACTACACTTCTCAAATTCACACTCTACAACTTTACAATTTACATCATCTTCATTACACACATCTATCTTCACATCTCTCAACAACTCAACTCATATTTATACCATCTTCAACCTTGAAAAAATTATCCAAGGTTGTTTATGCACCTCAACTATGTAAATTCAAATTAGGTTGGCACCAAAACATTCCTGTGGTGGAAAGGAATTAAGGAAGACCACAACATACCTTATCTAGGACCTAAATCCACTCATACATGCCACACCACGATTCCACAAACATCAAAGCAACTTCACAATTAGTGTAAACACCCAAGGTCGATCGAACTTGTGTTAACACCATCAAAAATTTAAGTACATGCTTCCTCAAATCCAAAGATGACTCACGGAAAACACACCATGCATGAACACAATCTAGAATATTCCACAAACACCTTGAAACACAACAAATTCCTTCACAACAACTTTCACTTGAATAATGTACACACCCAGTACACTCAAATAATTTTGTCATATACTACAACTCAAGAAACTAACCTCTAAAGCACCAAGCCTCAAAAAAAATCAACTGAAGAAAGATACAAACACTATTAGTACCCTTCTAGATCTGCAAGACCTAAAACCACTCTTCAGAGAAATGTGGAGCAAAAAATTTTCTCCTAGACACCTCTGCAATACATAGTTCACACACTGGTGAACACATCTTTTGCACAACGATCCAACACACCAAATTTTGAATGCAATGCCTCTAAACAATTTTAACCAACATATCCAAAACACACAAGTAGATCTTCAACATAGAATAAATGAGAAGCAAAACTAGAACACTACTTTGCAACACATAACACCACTACAAAACACTATTTCATCTTTTTATTCAAATTTTCTCAAAAGAACTTGGAAACCAAGCACCAGAGACACATCCTTAAAATATTCAACACATCCTCATTGCCACCAAGAAAACTACAACCTAGCAACTCAACCATACATCTATAGACATAAGCTTATCAAAGCAACAATAGAGGTTGACACTAGTAGCTTACTAATGACAACATAATGAAACTAATCAAAGCATCATCAAAGACAACAACTCAATACCAAGTGGTCACACTCTTGCAACAATATCTTGCTCATAAATTTGAAAAAACAAGCTTGTTTACATCAATGACAACACCAAGTACACATACTTGCAACAATATAAACATTTGCAAAAAACTTTACAGGGACAAAATTGTCTTACTTACATCTTTTCATCATCCTTGGAAGGAAGAATACCCTTATGAGTTTTCTTTAGTTATTCCAAGGTTGCAATCCAATCTATTATTGTTGAGGAGAGTATATGATTCTAACATTCAAAATCTATGCACATTTCTTTAGCCTCATTTAATTTTCTAGGAGTCTTTATTTTTTGGCCCACTTTTACTAATTTTTTCAGTAATTGAAATAATGATGCAAACCATATATTGGTTGTTTCTCCCAACAATTTTAACTATTGCTTTAATTGTTCTCTCTAGATTAGAAGTAATACTATACATGAATATTTTCAACTCATTCCTTGATAGATCCATCCATATCTTTTTGACATATCATAAGTCTCAACCACCAGTGTAATTTATGACTCAATAGAGTCAATCTAACTTTTGATGTCTTTGGTGGATCTTGTCCATTTCAAATAGAATTGTTAAAGGGTGGTTGCTTAATTCACACAAACCTTGAAATTTTCTATGTTTTCCTAAAACTTATTATGTGCATCAATGCACCTGTCAAAGGCCTTAGTTATCCTTTTGTCTTTTTATTTTCTCAAGGAATCTTTTTTTTCCTTTTTCTCCATGAGAGAGGTGTGATCTTTGAAAGATTCCATTAAGAGTTTTAACTTTTGTTTTGGAGGTAGAGAGACATCAATATTTACTTCCCATAATCCTTCTTGAATCACCTTCACAACATTATCAATCAATTCACTTTTCATTTCATGTTCTTGTAGGATCTCCTTCCTTGTGAAAGTAGGTAGAACATCACCAAGTTGCCACTTATGTAAGGGAGGAATGATTGATAGGTCAACTTGTCCCTCAATGGTGGGAATTTGCAATAACTAATGTGTAACTACTAGTTGAAATTGCATCTGCATCTCTAGCAGTTCTTTGAATGAATTTGATGTGGAAGACCCTTGGCTTACATAAGCCTCCTGCTTCTTTGAATCCAAATTTTTTTTAGGATTACGTTCTATCTTTTAATTCTTTTCTTATTTATATACTAGAGATAACCTTTTCTTCTTTTTTTTCTATAAATCCCTTTTATTTTGTGTGTATCTTCTCCCATTAGGGGAGGCACAATATATTCTTTGTCAAATTCATTGTTCACCAGAGGTGAAATATTCACTTTATTCTATCCCTCTATACCTTCTACATTTGTTCTTTATGAAGGAGCAATGCATTTACAACTTCCACATCATCTGTAGTTACATTTTCTTTAGGAGTGGATAGGTTCACAAAATGGACAGTTACATCAAGCATATTTTATGCGTCAGAGATATATGGAGGATTTTGATCCTTGATTATTTCATCGTTCCTTAAACCTTCCAATATTTTTTCAATCTTTTTAATTGTTTCCTTTTCCATCCTTTTTATTTCTTCTTCATCTCTCCCCATCAAAATGTTTATCCTTTGTTTGATTTTGAAATCTTGAGCCTGATATTAGGAAAATTTAACTCTTTTGTCATGGGTAATGGATACCCCAACCTTTTCTATTTCATTTTGCCTCATTTTGGCCTCTTTAGCAGCAACAACATTCCTTTTTCTATTGAGAACATCTACCAAACTTACCTCAAGATGATCAATGATTTCATTAAGATTCATGTTAAAATTGTTCCATATATTACAATTTCCTTTTCAATTGTATTCTTGTCATCATGTGATGATTCATCATAGAGAGCAACAACTTCCTTTAAAGCATAATGTTGCACAATTGCATTGATGGCAGCCCCAAGCTATAAAGGCACGTGTTTGGAAGTATCTGAAGGAGATTTTGATGTTTCTTCATCAATTTCTCTTTCCATGGATATTACTTCATCATCATCTTGATTTGTATTCTTCTTTCTCCTTTTCAAAGTATAAGATTTCATCTCTTCTTCTTCAACTTCCTCATCATCAACTATATTTACTGGAGTGATGTTTTCTCTTGTTGTTTTTTGTTTGAGTCTTTGATTCTTTCTTTCTGTAGTTTTGGTCTTTACCAAAGCATTAGTAGCAACTCTTTTTCTACTAGGAGGATATTGAGTAGGTTTGGAAGCATTGGTAGTAGTAGAAGTAGATCTACTTGTCCTTCTAGATGTTGGCATGGGATGCTTCTATAGAACCTTCAGGAGACCCAAACATCTATTTTAGCTCAGACACCATCTTTCCCACATTCTTCTTTACCTTTTTCTTTTCCCTTTCCTTGATCTTTTTGTTACTTATTTCTTCATATGTGCCAAACCTTTCAACTAAAGGATCCCTGTGCTTGTTGAGAAAAATATCAACATAGGAAATCCAATTTTCTTCAAGAAGTTCATAGGTAAATCTATCAATCCATGAAGTCCTTGGTTTAAAATCTTCCATATAACAATTACCTTTGGTCACCATAAAAGTGACTTCATTCTTATAATTTTCCACCACAAGTGAGGGTATCCTATCTCTCTTTTGCATTTCACTATAGAAGTTTTTAAAGAAACCCCAAAACATTGTGTTGCATTGAGTGGAGCCTTGAAAACTATGCATGTGATCCTTTATTTGGTGTGCAACAAGAATATTCTTTTTCCAAACCACATTCTTAAATCCAGGCATTTCTTTCATGAAGTAGAACATGAGACAAATAATCAAGGTACCATAATAGAAGGTGTAGCAATATTCCTTGATTTTGTGTATATTCTCAAATAGTTGCTATTACAAGAGTTCACAAAGATCATAATATTTTCCCTCCTTTACCATCTAATGAGTAGTATAGATGGTGATGGTTATAGTTGATCTCTCTTTAATTTGAGAAGTATACCTTGTATGCAATTACCATCGTCACATATCAGACAACTGAATCGAATATTTCATTTATAGTGAGAACCCTTTTATCAAAATTTACTTTGGTGAGCTTCATAACTTCATTCTTGACATATTTCAGTGTAGGTATTGGTCTAGTGGAGCATAAACCGATCACAATCTTGATAATATCTTTTGTGATAAGATGAGGTTGACCAAGCCAAAAAATATCCTCATGAATTTGACTTAGATCATACTAATCCAATCATCTTCATAGCTAAAGTCAGGAAAATACTTCCATACATCCAACCTTTTTGGTCTAAGTTCACATATTCTAGTTTGAGTTGAAAGTCATCACCAAGGAGATTGTTGATCCTAAACTCTTTCAACTTCAAATGATTGTATTCACCTATGGGTGAATGGGTGTAGATGTGGGAATCTTCAAAGTGAATCACATGGATTGGAACATGGGAGAATGCTCCATCTTTGTCCATTATGGTTGATATGTATAGATGCTTCTTGAATTTGGGTCTAGGTCTTTCAATGATATCAACAACAATGAGTGTAGCCATGCTTTTTCTTTCCAATACTAGGAATTATAGACAAATAAAGAGAAATACCTTTGAACACTATTGTTAGGGTTTGCATTAAGTTTTTTGAACACTTTCTTCAATTCCTTAGCTCTTGTTCTTACTCGGGATAGTTTGAAATGACATCAGTTTGATCAAAATGAGCTAAATATACCTAATACTAACCCTAGTTGCTTCACAAAAAATACTCTTATTTGTTTAGTAGCTTTTTCGGTTTGTGACACTACAACAATCCATAGGTCTTTAGGATACCTCCTAGAGAGATTATTTTCTTTGGAAACCTAACCAGGTAGGCTCATACCACAATTTACCAACATGCTAAAGGTTTCAACATCTCAAATAGTTTAGGGGTATGATTAGTTCTACAATTGCAATTCCCCCTAAGTCAATGCTTTCTTTTTAGCTATCAAAAAATCCATCTACACTAGACTGAGGTACATATCCATTTT
>VDFB02343974.1:0-17485 GCA_007258455.2 Sequoia sempervirens
AGATTGTGCTTCAAAGTTGGTGAATTTTGGTGAGAATTTCAGTTTTAATGTTGCTGATGTATATACAGCTGAAGGTGTTTTTCATTTACAGCTTTTGATGTGAATTTATTTTGGTTATGGGTATTTGATCCTTGCAATTCTATGCTAATGGCGATCATATTTGGAGAATTTCAGAATTTAATTCCAAGTATTTGATTTTTAGCAAGAGAAATCGCCCCTCTTGAGGGCCGTACCCTCTTGAGAGTGCTTTGGGATTCGTGCAAAATAATATCATGAGTTTTGATGCAGTTTTGTGGTTTGAGTTTGGGCGCCTATCCTCCAAAGAGACTTTGCATTTCGTTTCATTCAATTCAGAGGTATATTGAAGGAGTTGTGATCATTTTTATGAGTTTGTTGTTTGCTGATAGACATTTCCAGATTGCAGATTTTTATATCAAACTTGTTAGTTTTTGATATAATGCTGGTTTGAGCTTCCAATTCTTCATCTTATATCATTGTAAATGTTAGAGGAAGTGGGATAATGAACCTGTTGTTCTTGAAGAGTTCATTCTATTTTGGTAAAATGTTCTTATTCTTTGTAAAGCTAGTTAGTAGTACTAATAGCTCTTCCTTTACTTGCTGCAATTTTATATCTGTTTTACACTCCCACAATTGAGTGGTTGAGTTTTAGAATAAACTTATATCTTGTTTGTAATTTCCCCCCACGTTATAAGTGGTTGTGTGGACAATATTCCCCCCACGTTAATAAGTGGAAGAGTGGATTTAAAGGTTGGCTTGCTGCCTAATAATTGTTGTAAACTCACCCACTGAATAAGTGGAGTATTCCCACCACTCTGTGGATGCCCACTGCAATGGATGAATTGTTTTAATTGTAATCTTTTCCCCCCACTGTTTGGTGGTAGTGAGGAAATGCTTTTCATGGCTGGTTATCCGCCTATCAGTTTCTAGTTTTCAAATTCAACACTCCGTCATATGTTAGCACCTCGCCCTCAGTGGGATCTTGAGTGCACATTCTTGACGTTGAGTAGTTTTCATTTCAAGTTCAGATTTCTATTTGGAGCTAACGCTAACCGAGTTGATTAAGTGCTGGTTATGTGTGTTAATTCATCGAAAAAAATTGGTTAGCATATTTCAAAGAATGAGGACCAAATCCTCTAGGCAGAGGGGAAATATCACTTGGGAGAGGGGTATTGGTCGTTTAACCGGTAAAGTTAATCAGTTGAGCATACACACACATTGTGAATGGTACATAGGGAAACAGGTCAGATAAGTTAGTCTAGAAAAGTCATCCATAGGCTTAGGAGTTTGATTTACTTCCTTATGCTTTTTATGATGTGATTGATTAAATGTCAGTCTGACTATACTGTGATTCCCTGTGAATGAACAAAATAGAAGGTATGTGATAAAGGTCGAATGGGTACGTATACACATGTATACACTGAGTACGCATATGTAAATGTATAGACATATCAATACATACATACGTTAAGCAAATGGATATGCTCGTACATATGTATCGACATGTATATACGTGAAATATATGTGGAAATGTTTACACGTACACATTCCGCCTAATATCTTTGATATAAATAATGTTCAAGTATTATTATCTAGAAGATTTAAATATATATTTATGTATATATATATATTAATAAGGTGATTATTAATATATATATATATCAATACATAAAGGATGTGTAAATAATAATATATTTGTATATTTTATAAATTAAATGTGTTAATATTAAAATTAATACATATTTATATATAAATACGTTTATATATAAATAAATATTAATGTTTAATATAATACATTTATAAATAAAATATGCAAATATAAATAATTAAAACTTAAAATAATGGAAAACAATTTCAATGTTTTAGAATAAGCATTATTATTAGAGGGATGAAATCGCAATTTATATATTGTGGAAGTTTCAATGTAAAAAGGTAGCCGTATGAATTATTTAACATTTCAAAATACATTGCAAAAGAAGCGAACTTCATTAAAAGAAATATTTGAAAAGTTTGAACTTTAGAAAAACGAATGGAAAATAAATATGGATATTCCCGTGAAATTGCGGAAGCTCCTGCGCAGCAGGAAATGCAAGAAGAAGTTTTCAAAGCTCGAAACCAAGAAAATAGCAACGAACTTTTGTGTTGTATCGATTGAAGGCTTGACCTAAAACGCAGCAATTAAAACCATGTTGAATTCATACGCCTGGCAGCAAAACGTTCCTGTAGGTGGCATTTTTGTTTGTAGAGTTGAAAAGTTCTTCAACTGCTGGCACCAAAGAGGTCGAATCATCTTTGGGAAACATGACTAAGGGTTTGGTAACATGACAAGTGACGATTTGACCAAGTAAACATGTCAGTCTGTCAATTTACATGCCCAGAAATGGGGAAACTGTTTTTAATTCGGCTTATAAATACTTCACAATTCTTCATTCGAATACACTCTTTTGCTTTCTCATCCTTGGCGTTTTTAGAGAGTTTATATATTGCAATTTGAGAGCTTAGACTGTGAGTTAGAGTTACTATTCTGTTTCAAAGTGTTTTCAGTTAAGGATTAGAGTATTCTTCAGCTGTATTTCTTAGACTACTATGAGAAATCAATAGCAATCTTTCTGGGGAATAATTTCTGGTTGAGGAAATTGTTTGCTGTGATCAACAATAGAAGGCTGTTGATAGAGGAACATTGGAAAGGAGCTTATACAGGCATGTTTCTTAATTAAAGATTATAGCTTAAAGCTGTCTTTCTTTTACTGTTTTTTAGAATTGCTGGTTGCATTGAGGTGAAATAAATAAATTATCCCTAGCATTCATTTGTTGTTTGATAAGCTATTATTGCATAATGATTTAAGGGACTTCATTTTATGCAAGGGTAAAAGTCAGGGAATGACAATGTAGCTAAAGGAGGTAGCTTGATGCATTTCAATATATTCAATTTGGTTAAAGAAGATTAAATAGGAATTGGGGTTTTGAATAGAAGGGATTCAATTTGGTTAAGAAGGATTTAATAGGAATTGGAGTTTTGAAAAGAAGGGATTCAATTTGATTAAGGGGTTTTAAATCAACTTAATTTTATATGCATTATACTACAAGATTGTCTCTTGTGTGTGATGATTGATTTATAGTGTTAAACGTTTATGCATTTGTTTGGAGTTTCAAACTTGTATGATCTCCGTATATGGAGAGTACATAGAATATGTATTAATTTCTAGGAATGAAATGATGTCAATACAAAGTGTAATCCTAGCTTGTGTTATTAGGTTAACATTAGGAAGCTTCACTCCTAGGATAAAGAGTTCCAGAAACAGGAGATAGGATAGTAAACACTTGCTTAAAGACTCATTTAAAGTAAACTCTTTGAGGTAGGAAGTCTGGGGTAAACTGAACCCACTGAAGGACATGGCCTACACATAGAGTAAGGTAGCCCAAAGGCAAATCGGCCCTGAGTAGTGTAAGTGATAGATGACTTACTCAATCGTTTACTGAACCAAAATACTATGGCCATAGTAATGTAATGTACCTACATCCTCTTAATTTAGGAAGATGATTACATTGTCAGTTCACAGTGATCCAAAACGTACATTCTAGGTTGGGATTGTAAGATACAAGAATCTAGTAATGTAGGACACGACACTATACTCAGTTGGTTAACGGAATCAGTCACTCAACCAATCTCTTCGACGAAGGGAGGGCCATTCATTGAAAAGTGAATGTGCGCGGGACCGCATTATTAGTCCGTGGTTGGTGGAAAAGCACCCGAGTGATGTTTCTCCTCCACAACCTGACAACCAAAGAACCAAGATTTGAAAGGGAAGAACCTGGACCGTCTTACTTCTATTTGTGCAAAAGTTGTTAAAGCTGTGTATGTACTTCTTATACTTTCATACTCTGTTATTCATTTGAAAAGTTAAAGTTATTTAAATTGGGAAAAGCTTTGAAATCATATTTATATGTTGTACTTTATTTCGAAAAGAAAAGAAAAATTTTATTACTATGTTATTTACTCGTTTACTATGGTTAAAAGTTGTAAAAGTTAGAAATTTTAATTTTACGTAGATGTCGGGTCGTTACACTAAGCATAACAAAGCTGTTCTAAACAGGTTCAAAATGTGTGAGTGTAGTAATCATCATCCATGCCTAAGCGGGGATAGAATTCTGAAATAAAATTGATTCACCACTACTCATGAGTTAGTGTATCATCAACTAGTGGGTAGTTTAATTTATCTTACTACCACTCAACCAGACTTATGTTTTGCAGTGTGTTGCCTTTCTAGATCCATGTCCAAACCTCAGCAAGAACGTTGGCAAGCTGCAAAATGTGTTCTTCAATATGTCAAGAATCATTTGATACTCATCAATCTACACCTAGATATATCTTTACTCTTAGATCAAGATTAATTTCAGGACAGAGAATTATAGTATACAATTGACCTATCTTCTACTGAAGAAAAATATAAGGCAGTTGTTAATACAAGGTGTGAAGCGATGTAGTTGTAAAGTATCTTTGTCAATCTTCAACTTGGTCCCACTACAGTGACTTTACTCTTTAGTTGTAATTAGGGAGTTCTCAAGATGGTGACGAAGAATAAAATCTAGACCATAAAGCCCACACTAATCATATTGATATTCATCACCATTTCATCTTCCAGTTGATCAATTATGAAGACATTTGTCTTTATTATTGCCCTACAAAGGAGCAGATTGCAGAGACAATGACTAAACTGCTTAGTAAAGATAAATTCGTCAAATTTAGAGATAAGCTTGCAATTGTATCCATTTTAGTCTTAAAGGGGGGTATTACATAATATATATTTTGGCAGAATAGCTACTAGATATAGTTGTTTTCTGTTGAAGTTTGCTTAATAATAGGCAACTTGTTATGCCTAAATAAGTTGTTCGTTAGTATTTTGTTATATAGTTTTTTGTTTCTATTCATAGAATGCTAGCTTATATATAGCAGCATTTTCCCATGTAATATAATGGCCTATGCTTTCAATCTAATAGAGATAGGATATAACACATAGATAAAGATTACAAATACAATGAACATCTGAAACATAAACGTTCGTCATTCATGTTAGAGAGATTTTCTTGATAATAACTGTTATCACCAGTGTGAGTGGCTAAAAATAAGTATATCATACAAGGGAGATTAACGTAATTGCTTCAGATAAAAAATTGCTTTTCAATGTTTACAATATTTTCTAATTATATATTTTCCAACAAAAAACAAACCTCAAAACTTAGGAAATTGATTCTCTAAAACAACAAAAGGTATATAACTATATCAATTAGACCATTTCAAATTTTCAACAAAATAATAAGCAATTCATCATAAGTTTTAATGAATAGGAACAAGAATATAGCATCCAACAAAATTCAAAAGGTGGGCTCAAGCAGATGCTGACTCAGTGCAGGGGTAAACGATTACATTTAAACCATTTTTTTCTGGAAGGGCATACCAATGAATAACCTTAAGTTTAGAAGTCTAGGTGTCAAGCATACCAATGAATAACCTGAAATGCAAAAGTCTGGGTGTCGAAGCAAAGCCAGAGAAGTCTCTGCAACCAAATGAAGAATAACATAATGGAGGCATTAATAACTTAGAAGTGATAAAACTTCAAAAGAAACACTAGTTAATGAATAGGAAATAAAAAATAACACAAACAGAATTGGGCACAATAAATATTGAAAACCAAAACATAAAATTTCAAAGAATATAGATTTCATTATATTCTACAGATAAATTTATAAGTTAAAATTTGTTTTAACTTAATAATTTAAATTCACTCTATAAGCTAAAATTTGTTTTAACTTGAGGCCTATTTGATATATATATAGAAGTGTCGTATAGAATTTTATATAATAGAATTCTATAACTTAATAACAGAAGACCAATTACATAGAGATTTTATATAATAGAATTTTTACTTATTATTAATTTTTGTAAATTTACCATATAGACTTTTTAAAACCTCAAGTTATTTTTTTTACTTCCCTATGCGATAGCCATGAATTTTATGTATAATGAAAATAAGTTGTGTAAAACCTATTTTTATGGTTTAATTTTTCAATCTAAATTTTATTTAAAGAATAGAATTTTGAAATTTTCTTAATCTTACTATACTTATTTTATAGGAAACCATAGTTGCAAATTGAAAAAAAACTTATAACTAATAAGGAGTTGTTTTCTTTTTCTTTTTCTACACCTATTTTTATTTTTATTTTCTACAAGTAAAAAAATAACAAACTAAAGGAGGCTTTGATACTATTGAAATGGTAGAGTAAACATAAATTAAATCATTGCTACACGAAATACCAAAATATATAAGTTTATTTGATTGAATTCTCCAACATGATATTTCATTACACTCCACTGATTTATAGAGCCATTGATTTTCCTATGCAAACTACCAAAACAACCTACAAGAATAACTTCCCAAAAACTAACTATTAATTTATTTACTAACATTTATTTATTATCCAAACTAACCTCTATACTAAACTATTGATGTCATAATCCAACATTCCCCCCCTTATTACATCAATCCGAACAAAGGACAAAACATTGCAAGATTGGAACACAACCACCCTTCTGGAAACTTCGATGGAGCATCTCCACCAATTCTCCTTGCTCACCCAAGAAACACCAAATTGAACACATTAGTGGATCTTCTGACCGTTAAACTTGCAAAATACTTGTGAATCAAAACACTCCATTACCCACAAGTACACCACTCATATGAATCAAGACAAGCTCCATTATTCACAAGAAAATACACCAACCAACTATGAATCGGAACTCACTCAATTATCCACAGTAACAAAACCACCAACCAACTACAAATTGAGACTCACTCAATTATCCACGAGTATACACCTACAAAACTATGGATTGAAACAAACCAATTATCTGCAAACCAAAAACAACTGCCATGCCCCCCCTTGTTCCACGAAGGGACTCAAGATGAAAATTGGTATTGCTTCTCATATGGTGTATCATCTCTAAGCAAGAAGCTAACTCGAGATGATAAAATCCTCCATCCTCCAATACCTCCAACCTCCAATACCCTTGTTACTCTTTCATTGTTAGAAGTAGAATTCAAACCTTCAAAAACTCTATCAAGTGTAGCATGGATAACCCCGAAAGCACAAACATTTGGTAACATAATGAAACTAAACATTATCAAAAAATAAAGGTGTCGAATTCAACCAAAAATGCACCTTTTGTACAATAATCACCTTATAATTTCAATAACAGAAACTCCCTTATCACTCCAAAGCATACAATTTCAACAAAACATCCTACTTATATCTCTTATTTTATATGAAGAAAGGTAAATAAGATGAATCCCTCAAATGTAATTAATACACTTTTGCATTCCTAAAACAAATTAACCACTTATTTCCACCTATTTATTTTCTCAAATGTGATTAATGATGAAACAACCACTTATACTGAGAGGGGGGTGAATCAGTATAAATTAAAACTTTACTCCTTAACTTAATCAAGCATAGCATTATTACTTCAAGTCCTAATTATTCATGGCAATATCATTCATGCACCCATCCACTGGATACTCCAATCTCCACCACTGAGCACCAATGTAATTTCCCTTTCTTAGTCCTAAGTATTTTAGTGACCATTAGCCTATTTCCAGAGTCCCGTAGGCTATTCGGAGGCATTTCTAGGGATTCCAAGATTCTTGGGGTTTCTTGTATGTTTTTCAAGAGGTTATTGCAAAGGTTGGCCAAAGAGTTTTTTGGGTCTTTCTGGGTTTTCTAAGCTCCTTGGTGGGCATGTGATAGGCAGCCCTATTCCGCCTATTTTATTTTTTTATTTTTGTTGATTGGTTGTTTTGTGTTTAGATGATATTTAAAAATACTTTGAACAGAAAGTAAAGAGCAGCAACTAAAGAACTTATAATGAGGAGAAGTTCTGAAATTGCAATACTTTTCAATGAAACAATATGCTGAATATTCCAGGTTTTTATTACAAACAAAATATCGAGTTTTTCTCAAATATAACAACCACCCAGTACATGAAATATTATCTATTATCTAATTTTGACATACCCAGAAAAAGTTTGCCACTTTGATAAGCTACTATAGTAGAGACCAGCGTACTAGAAGCAAGGAAATGCCTGTCAAAACCCTCAAACAATGAAGTCTCCGCTCCTTTTGTGATTGTTGAGTGTTATCCCAGCCTAGGCGTCCAATCTCCAACAAGAAGCAACCCCAAACCCTAGGCGGCCAAGCCAGAAATGCACCACACCCTCCCAGGAGAAGTACAGCCAACTTTAGGGATAGTACAGCCAGCAAAAGGGAGCCAACAATGTAGATCATATGAGCATTAATAAAGGCAGACCAGCTCTACTAAAAGTGGTGTGCAAGGCATAGGCAATCTTGTGAAATCTGCAGCTTTGGTCGACCTAAAGCAACATAAGGATTATCGGCAACATAGAGATTCACCCACCGCATTGGTGGTGAACATGGCCTTCCTCACCATCTGTTGTGCAACTGCAAGAAAATCCGCAGCCTTGGGATGTATAAGGGGCTTTTCAAGTAAGAAAAATCTTCTAGGGTAGTTGCAGGGGTCAAATCTAGCTATTAGTGGCATCCTAGTGCCCTCAAGGTGAATTTCACAACTACCGCATTAATGGTGCCACTTGCATATTTGAAATCATCACCTCCCTCTTAAAATATTGTAAAACCCAAAAGAAAATGTAATGTCCCTTTCTTTGGTCCATTTCAACATCCTTGGAAACTCCAACTTTCTTGGAGAGCACCAACTTTATTGGAAAGGTATTTTGATAGTCGCAAAGTTCCTAGAGCCAAGATGAGTACAATGGTAATTCCCGCGTGCAAATCCAACATTCTAGGAGCACTCCACACTTCTTGGAGAAGTTTGTCATCTTGGGAGAGTGCCAACTTTCATATAGACTAATATCCTATGCACTTAAGGTATTGGTGATGTGGTCAAAATTCATATTTTGGACTATTTAATATTTTCCATAACTTTGGTGGTTGTGTGGAAAATAATTAAATTATTAAATGGTTAAATATTTAAATTGTTGAAAAGTGAAAAACTAAAAGATAACTTATATTTAGTTATTTAAAAAGGGGTTATTATAAGGAGATATAAAAGTGACTTATAAGTTGAATTAAAAGGGGAATTTCAAAAGTCACTTAAGGGGAAAAGAAGTGAAATTAAAGTAATTAAAATAAAATACCCTCGAAAAAACTATTTAAGGAGGGCTTGGGCAAGAGGTTGGGCATCCATCGTTCATTATCAACTTCTCTTTTCATCAAAGATTGAACTTTGTTCATCCTCTACACCTTGGATGAAAACCCTAAGTAAGAATGGATTTGGGGATGAAAACCCTCCTAGCCATTTGAGAGTGATTTCATCAAGAAGTCACCAGTGTGTTGAAGATATTGGGTATGGAGATGAAAACCCTCAACATCCATTGGAGCAATTTCATAAAGAGGTTGTCAATGTGCTAAACGTTATGAAATTTGTGGAGATTTGCATTGAAGAGTTGAAATATCATTTCTATCAATGTTATTAGGTTTCCACAATCCATAAGAATATGAGAGAGCAATTTCTGGATTAGATTGTGTAAGCTTTTTTTGGATCGACGTTTCGGATCACACTCCGTGATCCATCATCAGGATAGAGAGCTCAAGGAGATGAAAAAAGGTTTGTTGCAGACCTAACAGGTATAAAAAGAGGCAGAAAGATGGTAGAGGGATAGAAGGCACAAGGCCCAAGAGAGACAGGGAAGAAATTAGAAAATGGAATTGAGAGAAAAGAAATATATCTTTATTAGTGAAAAGAAGAAAAATGAAAGAAAGATAAATTAAAAATTAAGAGTCACAAACCAAAAAAATTAGAATAGAAATTGTAGTCTATAATAATATATTTGATAAGCTAATGTTTGTGAGCTAATATCTTGCTAAAATTAATATATTCAAGATTAATATTCTTAAAATATCTAATATCTATTAATATGTTCTTCTTAAAAATATTAAAATTAATATTAATATCTATTAATATATTCAAAAAATTAAGCTAGATAAGATTAATATATATTCAATATTAATCTTGAATATCTATTAATTATTTTAAGCTAAATAATTAAGATTAATATATAAAAAATAGATATTAGATAATTTAAGAATAATTAAATTAATCAAAAGATTATATATAAATAGATAATAGATATTTAGATAAATATCTAAAGATTATATAAAGATTATATAAAAATTTATATAAAGATTATCAAAAGATTATATAAAGATTATATTAATATCTAAAGATTATATAAATTATTTATATAAAGATTATATAAAAAATATATTCATATAAATATTATATACATTATTAATATATTTAAATCTTTTAATATATATTAATCTATTTAAATATAATCTCTAGAATAATTTATCTAATCTTTAGATATTAATATAATCTTTATATAATATATAAAGATTATATTAATATCTAAAGATTATATAAATTATTAATATATTTAAAACTCATAAAATATATTAATCTATTTAAATATATCACTCTTATTTAATAATTTAAATAGGTCGTTCTATTTAAAAATTAAAATAGATAAAAAATAAATTAAATAAAAATAAAAATAAAAATAAATAAAATAAAATAAAAATAAAATAAAAGATAAAAAATAAAATAATAGATATTCAAGATTAATATTGAAAGATCTATTTAATTATTTTTATTTAAATTAATGAAAATAATTAATATTAATCTATTTAATTTAAATGGATCAATATATTTAAATCATTTAAATATATTAATCTATTTAAATATATCAATCTATTTAATAATTTAAATAAGTCATTTTATATAAAAGTAAAATAGATATAAAATTAATTTTAATAGATATTTGAATATTAATCTTGAATATATTCAAGATTTAAATTCTTAAATTATCTAATATCTATTCTTAGATTTATTATATTCCTATTTAAATAATTCTATTAAAATTATTAAGATAGATGATTATGTTTAAATAGATTGATCTATTTAAATAGATTACATGATTTAGAAATAAATTATTATAAAGATGAAAGATAAATTAGATTTATTATATTCCTATTTAAATAAATCTATTAAAAATATTTAGTTAGATGATTATGTTTAAATAGATTGATCTATTAAATTATTAAATAGATTGATCTATTAAATTATTAAATAGATTGATCAATTTAAATTATTAAATAGATTGATATATTTAAATAGATTAATATATATTAAAAGATTTAAATATATTAATCTATTTAAATAGATTAATATATTTAAATCATTTAAATATATTAATCTATTTAAATAAATATAACTTATTTTCCATCTTTTTAATAATTTATAATAAATATAATTTATCGTTATAGATTAATATTCTTAAATTATCTAAATAGGTTAATATATTTAAATCATCTAAATAGATTCATATATTTAAAAATTGTTCAAATAGATTAATATATTTAAATTATTTAAATAGATTAATATATTTAAATCTTTTAATATATATTAATCTATTTAAATATATCAATCTATTTAATAATTTAAATTGATCAATCTATTTAATAATTTAAATTGATCAATCTATTTAATAATTTAATAGATCAATCTATTTAAACATAATCATCTAACTAAATATTTTTAATAGATTTATTTAAATAGGAATATAATAAATCTAATTTATCTTTCATCTTTATAATAATTTATTTCTAAATCATTTAATCTATTTAAATAGATCAATCTATTTAAACATAATCATCTATCTTAATAATTTTAATAGAATTATTTAAATAGGAATATAATAAATCTAAGAATAGATATTAGATAATTTAAGAATTTAAATCTTGAATATATTCAAGATTAATATTCAAATATCTATTAAAATTAATTTTATATCTATTTTACTTTTATATAAAATGACTTATTTAAATTATTAAATAGATTGATATATTTAAATAGATTAATATATTTAAATGATTTAAATATATTGATCCATTTAAATTAAATAGATTAATATTAATTATTTTCATTAATTTAAATAAAAATAATTAAATAGATCTTTCAATATTAATCTTGAATATCTATTATTTTATTTTTTATCTTTTATTTTATTTTTATTTTATTTTATTTATTTTTATTTTTATTTTTATTTTATTTTTATTTTTATTTATTTTTTATCTATTTTAATTTTTAAATAGAATGATCTATTTAAATTATTAAATAAGAGTGATATATTTAAATAGATTAATATATTTTATGAGTTTTAAATATATTAATAATTTATATAATCTTTAGATATTAATATAATCTTTATATATTATATAAAGATTATATTAATATCTAAAGATTAGATAAATTATTCTAGAGATTATATTTAAATAGATTAATATATATTAAAAGATTTAAATATATTAATAATGTATATAATCTTTATATGAATATATTTTTTATATAATCTTTATATAAATAATTTATATAATCTTTAGATATTAATATAATCTTTATATAATCTTTTGATAATCTTTATATAAATTTTTATATAATCTTTATATAATCTTTAGATATTTATCTAAATATCTATTATCTATTTATATATAATCTTTTGATTAATTTAATTATTCTTAAATTATCTAATATCTATTTTTTATATATTAATCTTAATTATTTAGCTTAAAATAATTAATAGATATTCAAGATTAATATTGAATATATATTAATCTTATCTAGCTTAATTTTTTGAATATATTAATAGATATTAATATTAATTTTAATATTTTTAAGAAGAACATATTAATAGATATTAGATATTTTAAGAATATTAATCTTGAATATATTAATTTTAGCAAGATATTAGATCACAAACATTAGCTTATCAAATATATTATTATAGACTACAATTTCTATTCTAATTTTTTTGGTTTGTGACTCTTAATTTTTAATTTATCTTTCTTTCATTTTTCTTCTTTTCACTAATAAAGATATATTTCTTTTCTCTCAATTCCATTTTCTAATTTCTTCCCTGTCTCTCTTGGGCCTTGTGCCTTCTATCCCTCTACCATCTTTCTGCCTCTTTTTATACCTGTTAGGTCTGCAACAAACCTTTTTTCATCTCCTTGAGCTCTCTATCCTGATGATGGATCACGGAGTGTGATCCGAAACGTCGATCCAAAAAAAGCTTACACAATCTAATCCAGAAATTGCTCTCTCATATCATTTCTAGTTTGTTTTCCAGTACAATTGCAAATTGAAGAAATAAATCACTTGTTTTGCAAATATTATCAAATATATCAATGAAAGTGTTTGTATGCTGATCATATCATCCAAGGTAGAGTTTATTGCTAGCCGTTCAACTTGCATACAGTCTATACTTATATCGCTGGCCATATATTAGTGAGAAGACTATACAAGACAAGGAAAGGTGTGGGAGTTGTCTAGGAAGAGATTGCTGCTCATTATAAGGGTTTTCAACAATAACCACCAGCTGCCCAGGGTACACACAGTGAGATATCTTTGGAGGAGATCGCAGCAGGGTTTGAACCATATTCATCAGCCATTACCAGCAGTATTCTCGGTCTTTCCAACCATTTCATTATAGCAGCAAGCCATATCAATTTTGGGAATCTTTTGGACCTATTTTCCACTCATTATCTCTGTCATACAGTCTGATATATTAATCAACAGCAGTTGTATAGAAGATTAAGCATCACTATAGAAGGACATTGCAGATTGGAAGAAAGGAAGTACAGTTTTTATACAACCATACCTCTATTTTGATAGCCATTGCTTCTTTTTCATACTATAGCAGCATTCCAAGTATTAACTTATTGTAAATTTTCAGTTGCATACCAAATGTTTGACAAAATGCTCAAGTGAAAACTGCTGGCCAAATGTTCGTAATAATTCCTAAATTTATATACTATAGAAGGATATTGCAGATTGGAAGAAAGGGGTACAGTTTTTTATACAACCATACCTCTATTTTGGCAGTCATTGATTCTTTTTCCTTCTATAGCAGCATTCCAAGTATTAACTTATCGTAAATTTCCAGTTGCATACCATATGTTTGATAAAATGCTTAAGTGTAAACTGCTGGCCAAATGTTTGTAATAATTCCTAAATTTATATACTAACAACAATATTGGAGATTTCTAAGAATGGGGGTTGTATGACAACCGTTGCCAAAATGTCCTGGTAAAACTCAATGAATGCAAAGTTTTTGAGATATGTCAATCAATTTGTGAGTTAGTTGCAGCTGCTATGAGTTGGATCAGAAATATTGAATGCATCATTGCTTGCCAAAACTATTTGACGAAATGTTTGTGAGTTACAGATGAAAAATTTGCAAGTTTGTTGAAATACCTTGGTAAGAACATTACAGAAAGCCATTGGATTTGACTTCGCAACCAAGAAATCTAAGTTTTCATGACAATTAGCGTGTTCTAAATAATTTGCAGTGGTTTTACATACAACAAAAGTCCATAAACATTGAGTTCCTTTTAATATTGAAGGGGTGTCAAACTTTACATGGTTGGGAAGAAGTCCAAAAGTAAGGAATAACTCTGCAAATTGTTTTCATTGCTTGTCGGTGATTTTGAATTTTTCCAAACCTCATCAACATTTCAAAGATTTGGCGAATTTGAGAACTTACCAATAGAAATTTCTTTTTTCTTTGCTTGCATTGCCTCTTTGGAAGTTGTTGGGATTTCAAAGATTCCACAAACTTGTGAACCTCCAACATTTTGCATGTCAACCATTCAAGAAGTTTTAGAACTTCCAAAAACACTGATGCATGATTTCTAAAGTTTTCCTTGTCAATATATGTTATAAGTAGTCATGTGGGAATTCACGAAATACCAGACTTTTGAGAGTTTTGGAAAAGGTTAGTAAGATGGGGTTAAACTCTGCAATTCCACGTTGATCCAGGATTTTTGCATTTAATTCCAATACTTGCGAGATTAGTCTAGAGGTTCGGACTTTTGGATGTTAAGTCTTGAAATGTCCTTCAATCCAATGAAACCTAGAAACTTCACAAGTTAAGATTTTGCTAAAGCTTTCACCAATTTTCATCATTTATGCGAGGATGTCCCAAAGTTTCAAACTTTTTTGAAGGTTTCAAAAGTTATGTCCAATAGTTCGAAGGAACTCCACAAGTAGCCCTTTTGCATAAATCTAAAGGAGATTCAAACTTCAGGAGGTTTAGACAATGTGCAAAAGTCCAAGAGTGAGCATAAGTTCCACAAACCATCGTATAATAAATGCATTGCTTTTTTGAGTAAACTGTGGGATGGGTAGGATCATCCAGACTTCAGGTTTAGAATTGCAATGTCTAGAAGGATTCTAGAGCAAAGTCGAACTCATGAGCCTTAATGGTAATTTAGTGTGGAATGTTGGCAACTGAGGATCAGAAGTACCAAAGGAATCATACCACAAGGCATGCAAACAAAAGGATGACCAAAGCTCCAACTCCAAAAAATAGCATACTGAAAAGGATCGAGAATCGAGGATTGACAATAACTCCTAACGTCCACCTAAACCAAGGTGGCAAAGGAAACTCCACAAGTCTGACACCTAGTCTCATGTAGATTTTCTTCCTTAACCAAAGTTTGTGGGAAAGCCTAGTGGTCAGGAGATTCAAAGCACACCACATGTTAAATATTTGGTAGTCCATCTGGATCCCACAAAATCATTTTTGCAAGGATATGAACATTTTGACCAACAAAGAGAAGGTTTGCAAAAAAGGCTAGGACATCAAGAGGTTGGAACATTAAGTCCGAAAGTCCAGTAGTCCTTCATAAGTCCGCAAACCCATGAGAGACTAGAAACTTGAAATTCTTCTAAGGCAAACAATCCACACCTTTTGCAAACAACCTCAAATTAGGAACACATGGAACTTAGCCATCATTTCACTTTGAAGCACACTCTCAAAGACCAAGGGAAGGAACAAGAGAATCAAGGGAACAAAACCAAACCAAAATCAGAAAACAAAAAGAGGGATCTACACTTTTCCCAAAGCAAAATGGGGCGTGTGTACAAGGCACAACACAATGATATGGAGCCATGGTTTTCTAGAAAGGAGATCACTGATTTTGAAAGAGAAGCAGCAAAATGGGCAGCAGATCTAGAAGCCTAGGAATAAGCAGAAGCAAAAACATCAAAAGGATTTCGTTAGATGACAATTATGATATGTTTGAAGACAATATTGTTGCTCGAAAGGAATCTTCAACACCCAGTTCGAGGGCACCACCACCAACTTTAATCAAAGGAAAAATAGTTATCATATTATATATTAAACTATGATGTGCATTGTACTCCTTTTTTTGGTCTACAACTAATAGAAAAACTACCTAAGAGTTCTTCAAAGCCAATGTTTTGTATGTTATTTAAGTCTATTTTATAAATTTATGTACTTTTTAAATATCTTGAGGCTCTGCCTATTAGTGTTGTAGCAGCGAGAGATATTTTCTCCTTAATATATTCTTGATCAAGGCAGGTTGGCCTTTATTTTTATAAATAAAACTTGCATTTCCTAGGTTGGTGTAATGTCCCCTTCTCGAGCATGATCTTTCCAATTGACCGTTGGCCTATTTCGGAGACCCGTAGGCTATTCGGAAGGTGAAATTAGGGTTTCGTGTTTTGGAGGATGCTTTTGCTCGAGGTTGGTTGATTTAATGGCAGATTCTTTCTAGGTTTTTAGAGAGCTTCGCAGTGGTATGTTTTTCTTGGCATTCTGAGCATCTTCAGGAATTTACTATTTTTAGCAGTGGTCCAGTCAGCATCAGCTCAGTCAACTTTCCTCTTCTAGCAGTTCATTGGGTAATTCTCATTTTTGGCTTAAGGGGTTCATTTTGAAGATATAAGTTATTTTAAGTCAAAATGTTTTATTTTAAAATACCCCTTGGCCTAGTGATATAACTTAACAGTTGTTTTAAAGAAGGGGACTTTGAGGGGTATTTTCTCATGAAAGAAATATTTTAATATTTCTAAAGTTTATAATTGCTCAAGGGAAAATGGACGCCTTTTTGAAGGAGTTTATATTTTATTTAAAAAAAGAGAAGTGATTAATATCTCTCAAGGAAGGTACGCCATTGGGAAGAAAGAGTTTGGGTCAAAGTTTAAACCTAAAAGCAGCTTGGGATTAGGGCGCACTTTCTAGAAGCCTCCGGAGTCTTCTCTTCATTCCATAAAGGAGCTTCCTTCTCTTCTTTCGAGGTATCTTTTTGTCTACAGGAATGTTATGCTGCCGGATTGGCTGTGGGATTGCTTCGAGGAATGTAAGCCTCCTAGCTTGGCATTGCTTCTTGCTTGAGATATAGCGACTAGTGATGAGGTAGTTGTAGTTTGAGTGATTTGTAGTGAGATTGTTGCATTGTAGTGTTGTTCTTTCATTTGGAGATTAGTTATTTGCATTCATGTTATTTT
>VDFB02343975.1:0-26437 GCA_007258455.2 Sequoia sempervirens
AGATGCATTCTCTTCATAAATAACAACACCCTTATGATGAAGTTTTAAGAATATGGAATGCCAAAGAGATGTCATGATTGAGTTAAGTCGATCTCATAACTTGAATGAAAAATGAATATATAGAATACCCACATTTGGGGTTTTGTCTTAAGTACAAAAAATACAATTTGCAGTGGTAACCCATATGAGGATTTTGTATGAAACAACAAGAATACAAAATTGCGAATTTCCTTTGGTGGGTCGAGCTTCAAAAGTGGAGAATGCTAGTTTTTCTTCGATTTTCATGATACCCATATTGGGTTTTGTTCTCAATTGTGGAAAGAGAGGAGATTCATATTTTGGGTCAAGCCCAAAGGCTCTAAAAAGTGATTTCCTTGAGATACACATGGCGTAGCCGTGTAATGGCCAAAGATTTATAATTAAAAGATGAGAATTCATAAGCTTTCTATTTTACATAGAGATGCCAATAGGTAAAGAACAAGGATTTACCATTGTTGCTTGTGGGAGACAAGAAGCCATGGCCAAAGGCTCCACAGAGCTTCCAGAAACCAAGAGTTCGAGCTCTCAAAATGGCAGTTGAGCTCTCATAGTGATTACAAGAAATAGATCACAAAAAACAACAAAATGAAACATAGGATTGATCAAATTATTATCTAATGGTTGTGGCCTGTGAGGCCTTCATTATCATTCGAAAAAGCCAAGAAATAAAATAATGATAACCAATGCTTACCATGAGTAGCAGGGGTAAATTTTGGTGAAGTTGCGACCACAATGGAGTTAAAATCCCTATGGAAAAATAGAACCCTAACTCTTATATGGCGGCTAGCAAGAGATAAAGCAAGCACAAAATATAAAGGAAAGTCAAAGACAAGCACAAGCAGGCCACGGCCTTTGCAATCTGTCTTGCTCTATGAATGGAGTAAAGAGCTACAATAATGTACAAATCAAGCTTACCCATTGAAGTTTATTTGTTAGAAGGAAAAGGCGAAGGTCTTGAACACCTAAGCTACAAATTCGAAAACCATCATGGTGGCGTGCTCTCGAGCAGAGCTCATTTTCTTCAAAGTGTTGAATACAAAATGAATCATTTTAGGGTTTGACCATCTTTTTCTCATGCCCTAATTCGAGCCAACATTACAATTGTCCAAAATATTCACAATTGAAAATAGCACATGGGAATTCGAAGTAGGGTTATTCTTACATTATGAATGTTAAAGAGTCTGACTAATATTTGAGGAGGCGAGAAATTTGTATGCTAAGGATTGTATAGTAAGTCTTTAGGACTTATATTTTGTGCCTTAGTAAATTGAAGACTTGAATACCCTATTTTTAGTGATTTAGTGAGAAATCAATAAGAGTTGTAATATCATTACACATTTGAAAGTTAGGGTTTTTTTTTGTTTTTTAATTGATTTTGAAGAAATCAATTAGGGATATTAATGAGTAGAGAGTGATATACATTGATATTTTTATGATTTTTTAGAAAAAAATCAAAGTATTGTATTGGTGAGATGAGATGTAATTCTTTTTGCAAAAGATTTTATAATCTTTTAATTGCAAAAATAGATAAATTATAAAAATGCAATCATGTAAAGCAGAATCATAAAGCAATCTCTTATAAATTGTTTTGTGATTTCTTGCTATTTTTAGCAGATTCATATTGACTTCTTCTCTTGGTTGGATTTGAGTCTCATCTTGGAGAGATAAGGTGTTTTTCTGGCTTTTAAAGCAGATTCAACCTATTTTTAGAGGCTTGACAGTTTGATCATAAAAGCAGTATGCTTTTTTCTGCTTTTATGCAGTTTTTGAGATAGTTTGAAGCTTTTTTCCTTGAGCTTCTTTGTGAGCTCGGATTAGGGTTTCTTGAGAGATATATTCTAAAAATACTTGTCTTTTCTTCTCTTCTCAATTCAGATTTCAATTCCTGCTCAAACACATTTTTGAGCTTGTGAACCCTTTTGTACTCAGTTCAGACTTATTCACTCTTTCAGTTTTAATAAAGCAGCAAAATTCTCCTTCTCATTTATGTCTCAGTTTTATAATAGCAATTTGATGTCTTTGTGGTTCAAATCAGAATCCTTTTATGTCTTGCTGTTGTAAGTTATGTTTCAGAATTACATAGTTTCAGGTTGCCTGTTGTATTTCATTTAAGAATCTTCAAGCAAAATACTGATGGAAGTATGTGCCAGTGGGATTGTGAGATTCATTGTGATAGGAAAGCTATTGTGAATGTCAATGTTTGAATTTCATAACTTCAAATGAAATACCAGTTAGATTTAAGTTTTAATTAGTCATCCTTCTATCCCTTTTCCCTCAGAATATCTTAGAGTAAAATCAATGATTCAGAGAACCAACTCACTTTGGAGATTCCTTCTTCATTCAGATCACCCACATCTGAAGAAGGTTTCCATGTTTCGATAGATTGCTGAATATTGCATTCAGCAGGATGTAAATCTAATTGACATAGTTATGATACTAGAAGCAAATACAAATAATTATAGTTGCACCCTTTTGAAGTAGTGCTCCCTTCAATATGGTATTGAACCCCTTAGATAATCGATGTGTGTGTTAGAGTTTATGGTGGCTGGAGAAATTGGGACCCACTGCACTTTCCTTGACCATCTGACTATGACCTTGGCTCCACGTGACTCCCTATTAGTAGTCGTGACTCCTTAGGGAGTAAAGAAATAATAATTGACGACACTTTAAAGACAACAACATTGAATATTTATGAAGGTCAGTGACTCTTCCACTATTTTTATCAGTCTTACTCAAGTAAACAAGGTGATGCAAATAAGAGCCTTGTTGGGAATAGGATGCCATTTAATTGAAATCTTAAACATATTTCATGTATCTCCTAAGTCCTTGGAAAGTGTTCCCCAACACTAGGATTAGAAAGAGATTAAATTTGAATGAAATGAACACATAAATTGAAATTTGTAATTATTCCTAAATGATAGGAACATGTGGGGAAGTCCAAGAATATCTACAAAATAGGAGCACATGGGGTGCCCACATGGAAGGTGGAACCCACCTTGCTTAAGTTAACTGTTTGGTGGATTGATAACACTTCAGTAATGCATGTTTAGATCCTACAAGTTAGGGATTGATATTTACATGAGTGGAATTCAGTTTAGTTTAGTTCAGTTAAGTATTAGTTTAGTTTAGTTTAGTTATGGTTCAGTTATCTTCAGTTGCATGTAGTCAGTTTGAGTTGAATGCTAGTTGACTTCAATTGACTTGAGTTGCATGACAGATAACAGGTCGATACATTCAATTAAGTGGGGATGATCAATCTTGCATAATTTTTGCATAAATTGGTGGAGAGATATATTTCAGTTAACTAAGATTGAATTGGACCCACCTTGAGTGCCCAAGTTGGCATCTTTGAGTTAACACCTTTTGCATGAGAAGAAATTTACAAGGCTCAGTTAAGTGGGCCTATTATTGAGTGCCAACTTTGAGGTGATGCTTGCAAGATATTTTCTTGACCAATGATTAGTTAAGTGTTCAGTTTGGGGTGCCTAAATTGAGGAGACTTTGGTTTTGACTTCATGTTATAGTGTGGAACTCTACTTGCAAAATCTAGGCATATATTTTTGAGAGGAGCTTTATGATCTTGTATTTGATAACTCTTATGAGTTTACATGCTCATTAATTGTCTATTAATTATAGAAATTGCATCAGAGTTTATTGTAGGTTAGCAAGTATAGCTTGTGCATGTGTGAGGATTTGCAGAATGGCATGGGATGTGTGGATTCATGCTTGGTCACATGGAATGCATGGATAGACTGTGCTGTAGAAAGTATATGAGAGTTTATTGCAGGTTGTGAAGAAGGATTGTTGAAGGAAAGGAAGCATATCAATCAAGAATTGGTACAGTGTTATTGTAATCTTATTCAAACGTTAAATAATACAAGCACTATTGATTCTGGTGGTGGAGTTTTTTCCCGAAAGGGTTTCTCCACGTATATGTTGTGTCACTTCTATCTTCTTGTCTCATTCTTCTACAATATTTTGTCTCTTTCTACAATTGGTAAAATTGATCTAAACAAATTAATCATACACAAATAATTGTGACAAAGAACACTTAATTAAATCTACAGTCTCATAGGTTTACAAATTTTAAAGCTACAATTTCACCTTCATTTTCAACATTTGGTATCAGAGCTAACAATTGGGTAGAGTTTGGGACACCTTTCTCTTAAACGTTTGAAGGTTTTTTGGTTATAGTTGGAGCTTGTACTATTGTGTTATTATATATTTGTAAAAGAAGTGTGTTTTATCTTCTCAGTTTGGAGATTATGGTTTTCTTGACCTTTTGGGAGTTGTGTCATTAACAACAGATTCTTTGATTATGTTGAGGCCATGGATGATCTTCATTTAGAAGATGGTTATCACGATGTCATGGATAACTTGGTTACATGTTTCAGTGGGAGCTTTTGATAGTGATGGTTTGATGTTTATCTTGTTTCCATGTATAGCTCAGTATCACAGTTCAATGGGATCTTTGGTAGGATATGGTTATCTTCATGTAATTTGAAGAGGTTTTAACATCTTGTTTCATGGAGGACCCTTAGAGTCTTTGGTAAAGGTGTTATTGTTCTTCCTTTGGAGAGGATGTAGTTTTTTATGGTTTTGAGTATTAATCATTTGCTTGGAGCTTCATGATTATGCAGGTTGCATTTGAAGTTGGCATGGATTGATTGGTGGGTGCTCATGGATATTAGAGAGACTTGGGTTAGGCTGGATATTTCTTATGTTAAGAGATATGTGTTGGAATGGTTACTTGTTATAAAAGTTTTTCAACAGTAAGACCGAGGAGCCTACACCTGGAAATGGATGTGAGTCCATGATAGACCTGATGAGAAGGTTGTCTTTATTGCTTAGTGTTGTATGCACAAGAAAATTTTGTATGCAACTCTTGGTCTACTCAATAGGTAAATGATGTAAGTGGTATTGTTCGCCTGATTATTAGATGCATTATTTATATGTATCTTGTCTTCTCTTATGAATTAGTCTTGGAAATTGAGTTCTGAGGGATTATTGAGAAGTAGATGCATGATTTTATGTATTTCCATTGTTCTCCTTGCAATCTTGAACTTGAGTTAGTTATGAGGATTTTGGTAGGAGAGGTACATGAGATAGTTAGTGGCTTTGGGAATATTCCCTTTTGTTGTGGGAATGTTTGGCTAAGTTTGATCTACTTTTTGTGAGAGGTTTACATCTAAGTTCTGCCATGTTTCATTATAAGTTGAATGGTTAGATGTTGATATCCTTTCAGTTTGGGAGTGTTGAAGGAGATCTTACTTTACACAGTTTGGCACATGTTAGTGTGGTATAAGAACATGGTTTGATTTGCAAGTTCTCTCTTTGTGGGAATATTGTCTTCTTCTTGAAGGTTCTTGTGTTATGAGAGATGTATTTTACATATCCTTGTATACTTCTTTGATACTATGATAGAGGATTTAGCCACATCCTCTATGTGAAGTGCTATAGGAGGACTTGTTAATGTTATGATCTTGTTTTCAAATTTGAAATTACCTAAGCAGTGGGAGTTCCAAAAGGTATATGTGTTCTGTATGAGAGGGGAACCTCTCTTGGACTGCTTAAAATTTACTATAGTGAGTTACTTCAGAGGTTTTTTTTATCGCGCGTCTATGTGTGTTATTACCTTGAAGTCTTATTTTGTAGGATGGTGGATATACATGAATTATTTGCAGATTTGGGTTGTTATGTTGATAGCATGAAGTTCTACCTATGATAGTTTGGTTATAGAGACTTGGGAAAGGTATTTATTGAGAAAGTTGACACTTTGATCAATGCTGCAGATAAGTTCTCTTGGTCCAGGAAGGCCATTGGCCTTGAGTCCTGTACTTGATTTATAATAATGATTCCTTGTTTAGAATAATTGCAATGTATAATGTCAAGTGGGAGAATGTTGGGAATAGGATTCCATTTAATTGCAATCCTAAATATATTTCATTTATCTCCTAAGTCCTTGGAAAGTGTTCCCCAACACTAGGATTAGAAAGAGATTAAATTCAAATGAAATGAACATGTAAATTGGAATTTGTAATTATTCCTAAATGATAGGAACATGTGGGGAAGTCCAAGAAGATCTCCTACAAAATAGGAGCACATGGGGCACCCACATGGAAGGTGGAACCCACCTTGCTTAAGTTAACTGTTTGGAGGATTGATAACACTTCAATAATGCATGTTTAGATCCTACAAGCTAGGGATTGATATTTACATGAGTGGAGCTTAGTTTAGTTTAGTTTAGTTATGGTTTAGTTATCTTCAGTTGTATGTAGTTAGTTTGAGTTGAATGCTAGTTGAATTTAGTTGACTTGAGTTGCATGACTAATTAATTCAGTTGCATGACAGATAATAGGTGGATACATTCAGTTAAGTGGGGATGATCAATCTTGCATAATGTTTGCATAAATTGGTGGAGAGATATGTTTCAGTTAACTAAGATTGACTTGGACCCACCTTGGGCACCCAAGTTGGCATCTTTGAGTTAACACCTTTTGCATGAGAAGATGTTTACACGGCTCAGCTAAGTGGGCCCATTCTTGGGCGCTAACTTTAAGGTGATGCTTGCAAGATATTTTCTTGACCAACGATTAGTTAAGTGTTCAGTTTGTGGTGCCTAAATTGAGGAGACTTTGGTTTTGACTTCATGTTACAGTGTGGAACTCTACTTGTAAAATCTAGGCGTAGATTCTTGAGAGGAGCTTTATGCTCTTTTATTTGATAACTCTTATGAGTTTACATGCTCATTAATTGTCTATCAATTGTAACAATTGCATTAGAGTTTATTGCAAGTTAGCAGGTATAGCTTGTGCATGTGTGAGGATTTGAAGCATGGCATGGGATGTGTGGATTCATGCTTGGTCACATGGAATGCATGGATAGCTTATGCTACAAAAAGTGTACGAGAGTTTATTGCAGGTTGTGAAGAAGGATTGTTGAAGGAAAGGAAGCATATCAATCAAGGATTGGTATAGTGTTATTGTAATCTTATTCAAAGGTTAACTAATACAATCACTATTGATTATGGTGGTGGAGTTTTTTCCCGAAAGGGTTTCTCCACATATATGTTGTGTCACTTCTATCTTCTTGTCTCATTCTTCTACAATCTTTTGTCTCTTTCTACAATTGGTAAAATTGATCTAAATAGATTAATCATACACAAATAATTGTGACAAAGAACACTTAATTAAATCTACAGTCTCATAGGTTTACAAGTTTTAAAGCTACAATTTCACCTTCATTTTCAACAAGCCTATGGATCTTGAATAATAGCCCATATCCACACAATAAAATGATATAATCGATAAAGCTATCCAAGGTGGTAAGAACTATGTAAATTGTAGATTATAAAAATAAATAAATATCACTTGTAATCTCAGTTTACACACAACCCAACATCTATCATTGAAATTTGTCTCTAAAAGAGACTTCACAAATTTATGTGCCTTCACCTATGATGCCCAATGTGAGAAATCTGAATAACCTCTCCAACAAACTGGTTAGGGTAGAATTGTTTTACCACTAAATCCAATTACCCTAAGGTTTTCATCCTAGGATTCAAACTTCACAAAGCTCTCCAAAATCACACTATAGAATAATATCCAAGCATAGTGAAAATGAGCTTATTTTTTCATTTTTGTATCCAACTCCACATTAACCTTTCAAATTCTTGCTTTTTTCAATATTTTAAATAAACTTGAGAATAATAAAGTGACCCTTTTAAAATTTTATAAATAACCACAAAGTCACTTTATGAACTCAATTAAATTAATTAAATAATGTTATCCTTAAAATATGTTGGAATAGATAATATTAAATAATTAATTAAAATATTCCCTTAGCTCCAACATTAACCTACACGAATAAAATAGGCTAATTAAGTTACTTCTACCTAGGCATCAGAAGGGGGCATTACAATCCCCCCTTTTGGAAATTGCTTGTCCTCAAGCAATTATAGATCAAGATGTTGAAGAATCTACTCTCCTTCCCATGTTGCATCCTCTACTAGTAAATCCCTCCACCTGATTAGGTACTCCTTGACTATTCTGCTCCTCAATCTCCTCTCTTTGGTATCCATAATCTCCTCTAAAACCAAAATCAATTTGCCCTACTCATCTAAGGGTGGAAGCATTGGTGAAGATGTAAGATGCTGCCTTAGTGCCTTCTTGAGGTATGAAACATGGAACACATTATGGATCCTGCTACTCTCTAGTAAGTCAAGCTCATATGCTACTTTCCCCACTTTGCAAGCAACCCTATAAGGACCATAGCAGCAAGGTTTTAACTTCTTGATGCAGAAGCATCTAGGGGTACTAGAAATCTTGCATCACCAAAAATATTGCTAATTTATTTTTGTTGTTTTCAATAAGGGCTAAGGTGTGTGGAAAATACACATTTAATTTGCAATAATGTGATTTTCCCTTGTGGTGATATGTAAATATAATTTTTGGAGGAAATATGGTGAGATAAATGTTTCAAAGGCATTTAAATTAGAATAATATCTTTGGGGAATCCATTTCTTGGCGGGGACCACTTGGGGTGCATGTGCTTGCATGTTCAATTGCATGCATTGTATGTATTTGCATGTTTGTGATACAAGCTTTGCAGGTTGGTGCATATTCATATTTGGAGCCGTTGGGGCCATCGAAGATCAATGAAGATGCTAGAATTGACAAAAATTGCTTAGCCATGGTTAAGGTGCCCATGTGAAGTCCATATGAGCATTAAATAATTTTATTATTTTATGATTATTTTTCCAAATGGGGCGTGGGTTTTCCAAGGAGGTGTTTTCTTGTGGTTTTGGAAAACCATAGTGGTTTTTCTCATTCACAAATCTATATATTTAGGCCTTGTTATTTGGAAAGATGGATTTGGAAGTTTTGTAGGTGAGATGGAGAGATGCTACCAGATTGAAGAGAGGATTTGAAGACTACATTGTTGCAGATTTCTATTTGCATAGAAGCCCACATTTTTGGGAGCTAGTGAGCTCCACATTTTGAGAGATAGTGAGCTAGTGAAGTTCGTGTGAAGGGAGCTTGAGAGCTTCAAATGAAAGAAGGTTGAAAGAGACTAAGAAGAAATTTTTGTTGTAGGTTTGGAGGTGTGCTGCAACAACAAGATGATTGATGATTTCATGGTTTGTTTGCAGTAGTGATTTCTAATGATGAATGTAGGTTGAAGGAGCTAAAATTGAGTGAAAGAAGAGAGATTGAGTGAAACAATTTTGTATTTTATTTTTTCTGTCATATTTCAGTCTCATATCAGATTTGTAATGTTTTTTATCAGCCCATATGGCTGCAAAACAATGTATTTTCAAAAATTCTTTCGTGTTATGTAATTGAAGGAGGTTTTGAATGAACAAAGAATAATACTTCTTGCAGATTTTTGTGTTGTTTCAAAACATTTATAAGTTGAATTTTTAGATTGTTGTGAGTATGTGAATGAGGGTTGGTTTCTTGCTTCATCAGTTGTATCAAAGCGGGAGTTCTTGAGTGTGTAGGAAGAAGCACTGATGTGAGGTAGTTTACACCAAAACCTATGGTGGTGTGTGTGTCATTTTCATGTAGATAGATCACTAGAGGTAAGACAGTCTATACCAGAGAGGATGAGATGGGTCATGAGGAGGCCCATAAGAATTTTTTTTTGGGAACAATAGTGGGAAGAAGTGGAAAATAGGAAGCATCGTGAAGAGTTTGAAAAGCTCCAACCTGACGTAAATATGTTAGAAAAGAAGATTAAAGAGAAAGTGAGAGTGTGGGATGAGAGATATGGGAAGAATAACATTCTCTTGAAAGAGGACAACGAAGAGAAGATAAAAAAGAAAGAGTGTTGTAGACCTTTGGTAGGGGTTGAATGTAAGGATGAACATGTGTGGGTAGCCCACACAAATGAAGAATACAATGAGGCACAAGTTGCAGTGATAACATGTGGATGGAGTGTATTGTGTGAGGTGGATGATGAAGGTTTGCAATCAGAGATTGTGAACATGGATGGTCCAAAATTTTACGAAAAAATGGTGAAGATGAAGATGAATTCTTGTTGAAATAAGTGATGGAAAGAACTAGCAAGTTGTTGGAAGGAGAATTGATGGAAAAAAATGAAGAAGAGTTTGAAAAACTTGTTGTTGGAGGTTAGAAGATGGATGTTGCAACAAAGAATGGGGAAAAAGATGTTGGGATGGCGAACAAAAATGAGGTAAATTTTAATTTTGAATTTAGTTGTGATGATTCTATACCTTCTTTGGTGAAATTAGAAGAGGATGTTGAGCAAGAAGAGAGTATGCAGATGTAAATTTCTAATTTCCATGGAGTAGTAATTGTAGATTTGTATAAGGATGTAGTAGATTTTGATTGTTGTTTGGATAATACATATTTGGATATAGAATTTGTAGAGTATGTTGTAGGTGAAACTTGGTGGAGGTGGTTGATTTGTAGTGGGTTGAATCCCACGAGAAGAGAGGAGAATCTATGGTATTAGGAGGAGGAGGGTGGTACATAGTGGATACAAGTCCATAAGAAGAGAGAAGAATGAAGTGAAGATTTATCGAAGGAGGTTGCTTGTTCCAGGTAAGTGTTGAAAGAGGAGAAAGAAGACTCAATTTTAGTTACCAAATTCAATGATGGAGCTTTTTGAGGATTGCTTGCAATTCAAAAGGTTGGTACTACCACTCAACTCAATTTTGTGAATCCATATTCACAAAATTTTTCCTACCCCAGGTGTCTGATGCGGGAGCATCTAGGGATACTAACAATCTTGCATCACCAAAATATTGCTAATTTATTTTTGTTGTTTTCAATAAGGGCTAAGGTGTGTGGAAAATACATATTTTGATTTGCAATAATGTGATTTTCCCTTATGGTGATATGTAAATGCAATTTTTAGAGGAAATATGGTGAGATAAATGTTTCCAAGGAATTTAAATTGGTATAATCTCTTTGGGGCGTCCATTTATTGGTGGGGACCGCTTGGGGTGAATGTGCTTGCATGTTCAATTGCATGCATTACATGTATTTGCATGTTTGTGGCACAAGCTTTGCATGTTGGTGCATGTTCATATTTGGAGCCGTCGGGGCCATCAAAGATCAATGAAGATGCTAGAATTGACCAAATTTGATTGGTCATGGTTAAAGTTCCCATGTGAAGGCAATGTGAGTATTGAATAATTTTATTATTTTATGATTGTTTCTCCAAATGGGGTGTGGGTTTTCCAAGGAGATGTTTTCTTGTGGTTTTGGAAAATCATAGTGGTTTTTCTCATTCACAAATCTATATATCAAGCCTTGTCATTTGAGAAGATGGATTTGGGAGTTTTTGTAGGTGAGATGGGGAGATGCTACCAGATTGAAGAGAGGATTTGAAGACTCCATTGTTGCAGATTTCTATTTGCATAGAAGCCCATGTTTTTGGGAGCTAGTGAGCTCCACATTTTGAGAGATAGTGAGCTAGTGAAGTTCGTGTGAGGAGAGCTTGAGAGCTTCAACTGAAAGAAGGTTGAAAGAGACCAAGAAGAAGTTTTTATTGCAGGTTTGGAGGTGTGCTGCAACAACAAGAAGATTGATGATTTCATGGTTTGTTTGCAACAATGTTTTCTAATGATGAATGTAGGTTGAAGGAGTTAGAATCAAGTTAAAGAAGAGAGATTGAGTGAAACCATTTTGTATTTCAATTTTTCTCATATTTTAGTCTCATATTAGAGTTGTAATGTTTTTCATTAGCTTGCAAAATAATGTATTTTCAGAAATGCTTTCTTGTTACGTAATTGAAGGAGATTTTGAATGAACAAAAAAGAATACTTCTTGTAGAATTTTGTGTTGTTTCAAATCATTTCTAAGTTGAATTTTCATATTGTTGTATGTGAATGAGGGTTAGTTTCTTACTTCATCACTTCTCGATGCTACTTTTCTTCAAGGAGGACTGCCTATAAGGTTGTAAATGTAAGAAAACCAAGTCCCCTACCTCAAAGCTTCTCTCTATCCTGTGCCTATTTGCATACAGTTTCTAATGATTTTGGGTACTCTAGAGGTTATCCTTGAGATATCTAAGGATATCATGACTCTCTTGGATCATATCCTTGTCTTTGGGAGCCCTACTATAACTGCAAGCTAAGTTCAAGAATGATGGAGCATCATAACCATATAATGCTCAGAAAGGAGTCATGCCAATCGACATATCATAGGTGGTGTTATAGCAACTTGTTCACCCAAGTACAACCATTTGATCTAAGATCTCTATTGCCCTACCACATAGTTACACAAATATCCCTCAACCCATTTATTCATAATCTCTATTTGGCTATCTGTTTGAGGATGGTAAATCGTGCTAGGAGCCAACTTTGTGCTAGCTAACCTGAATAGATCATACCAAAAAGGGTTGAGGAACTTGTTATCCTTGTTGGCTATGTTCTTAGGCAACCCTTGGAGCCTAAACACCTCTCTAAAAAATAACTCTACTATTTGGGATGTTCTAAATTGTAGAGATGGCAAAGAAATGAGCAAAATTGGTCAATTGATCAACAACTACAAAAATGCAATCTTTTCCCTATGCCTTTAGTAGATTAGTGATGAAATCCATACACTTTCCCATTTTTTCTCTGCAATGCACAATGGTTTAAGTAAATCGATTGGAAAAGTGTGCTTTGACTTATTTTACTGACAATTCATACACTCTCACATGTCTCAAGACATCCTCCTTGAGGCCCTTCCATGAGAACCTTTCCCTAACCTGTTTGTATGTCTCAAAATACCCAAGATGTCTTGCTAATGGTGTATTGTGGATGGCTCTTAAGATTTTATCCTTAAGTTTTGACTCAAGAACTAAGTAAATATTTTCCTTGTAGTACATGATATCACCTACCAATCTATATATGTCATCCTATGCCTTCTCATCCAAGATATCACATGCACCTGTGTTTTTGGAATACTCTACCAAAAGGTGAGCCTTCCAATCAACTGAGATTTTTGCTAGATAGAAAACATTAGGTTTCCTGGAGAGAGCATCAACAACTACATTCTTCTTCCCCTTGACAAATTCTATATAAAAATCATAAGCCTAAACCTTGCTAACCCTTTTTTGTTTCCTTTCATTTAGATCCTTTTGCTCTAGAAAATACCTCAAGCTATTATGGCAGTCTTGACCACAAATCTCCTACCTACTAGATACTGTCTAAATTTCACCAATTCATGCATTATGGTGAGCATCTCCTTGTCTTAGATGGAGTAGAGCCTCTTATTATCCCTAAGTTTCCAACTCTCATATGCAATGGGGTGCCTGTTATGCATTAAAACTACTCGAATGCATTCCCCTGATACATCACACTTAAGAATGAAGGGATGAATAAAATATAGGAATGCCAACATGGGACAAGAGATCATCACCTCCTTAAGTTTGTTAAATGCCTATTGAGCCTCATCTAACCATCTAAAATCCCCTTTCTTGGTAAGGTCTATTAGGGGTGTACCTAACTGTGAAAACCCTTTTACAAACCTCTTGTAGTAGCTGTATAATCAAAAGAACCCCCACAACTCTATTAGTGTCCTCGATGGTGGTTAATCAATAATTACTTGTATCTTCTCTTGGTCAACTTGAACCCCCTTAACACTAATCACATGACCCAAGCAGATAATCAACCATTAAAAACTCACACTTAGATGCCTTCAAAAATAATGATTGAGCCTACATTATGCTAAAAACCTCATCAAGGTGTTTTAAGTGCTCCTCCCAAGAGTATATAATCAAAGAACACCAATAAGGACTTACTCAATTATTTATTGAATATGTGGTTTGTTGGAAAATGTGCCTCAATCTTACTAGCATGCAAACTCCTGAAAGAGAAAAGTCGGTGAGACCCTCTGAATGTCTTACCGAATAGCAATTGTGTTCTAAACATTTGAAGTGCTCAGGTCGTTGAGACTTTGGTTTTGTCTTGCCAACGAGAGTCATCAGCAAGACATGTCGATCACTATGAAACTTCCATCTCATTCCACCCGGACAGATCTCCTGCCGACAGGTTGGTTTCTACTGGTTGTTAGGAGACTTGTGGTGACATAAGTCATCAGGGAGAGGCATGGACATTCAGAATGACTCATTCCGATAGAGGATGTCTCGCTGAGGTTTTTCACATAGGCAAAGGATGTCATCAGGGAGATTCTTGGCTGATAGGTTTGCATTTGGTAAGAACTCTTGCCGATGGATGTGGTCTCGCTGACAGGCTAGTACATTCAATATGACCTCTTGGTGATAACGTTCCTCTCGCCGACAAATTTGTTTGTGAACTGTCGGGTATGTCTTCGGTGTGATCTCCTGCCAATGATTGTTGATCTTGCCGATAGATAGGTGATTTCAGTAAGAACTCTTGCCGATGGTTTTCCTCTCGCCAACGGGTATGAACATTGGTATGACATAAGGTTCTGTAAGACTCTTGGCGATAACAAAACTCTTGCTGATAGATCTGCACAAGATGGATTTGTGTTCGGTATGACCTCTCGCCGATAGCGATGGTCTGGCCGATGGTTCTGCAGTGGATATCAATGTGATGTCTTAGCGATAGAGTGAGTTTGGACGACAGGTTTGAACTCTATATGACTCTTGCCGATGGTGGTGACTTTGGGCGGTAGCGATAGTCGGGCATTGTGGCATTGGGGAGACATGACTTGGTGTCTCACCAACATGCTACACAGTTTGAACACCTTGACCGAATGTCTATCCTATGTGGTCTATTCTGAGCCAATCAGAGAAGCGAAATGTGAACCGTTAGCAATTGGACTGTTGTGACTGTTCCTGTGTGGAAGGTGAACAAATTGTGAGGAGAACGACTATGCTCTAGCAATGGCGAATGACGAAGTATAGTGTGTGATCATGAAGTGTTGCTCGGTTTTTGAACATGAGTTGTTCTGAGTGAATTCATTAGATGTTTCTGAGAGCTATTCTATACAAGATTGATCCGTGAATGTTGCTACTGTAAATTGACATCAGAAAGTGAAGTTTGTACTCTGTATGTAATTTTTTTTACTGTAATACAAAGAGGATTTTCTTGGTGTGGTGGGTTTTTTCTCCCATAAGGGTTTTCCCATGTAAATCTGGTGTTGAAGTGTGTATGTTCATTTCTTTGTTTCTATTATTTCTTTCATGTGTATCTTAATTGGACTGTAATTAAAAATTTAAAGTCACCTCTACATTCTTCCCTGAGGTTTTGACGTTAGGAGAGTTTGTTTCGCACCTAAGCTTTCCTTACATGGTTCATACATGAATAGAAGGTAGCTATTGCATTGGTTAGTCCAAAATGCATAAATAGAAACTCGTAGTTCCCATAATGACACTTGAAACCAGTCTTGTGGATGTCTCGATCCCTCACCTTGATCTAATGATACAATGATTAAAGATCAATCTTCGAGAAGTATACTACTCTATGCAACTCATCTAACAACTCATCAATATGAGGAATAGGGTATCTATTCTTTATGGTATTCTTATTAAGGGCATAATATTCTATGCACATTCTCATGGTATCGTCCTTCTTCTTCACCAAGACAACAAAAGAAGAAAAGGGACTCAAACTAGGCCTAATGTGCCCCATATCTAGTAGCTCCTTAATTGATTTTTCAATCTCTTCCTTGAAATTATTAGGATGTTGATAAGGAGTGGTGATAACTTGGTTTGGATCCCTTCTCCAACTCAATAACATGCTCAAATCCTCTATCTGGAGGTCTACCTAGAGGAATCTCACCAAAGACCAAATTGTGCTTATCCAATATTGGCTGGATATCTACATGATACATAGTACTATCCTTAGTAGGGGCCTTAGATGATATTCGAAACTACATTTACCAAGCTACATCACCATGCCTAAATATTCTCTATCCATTTTGCTAACACAATCCTAGGAGTACCATTAGACATTCCCCTCAATACAACCTTCCTTCCATCTTCTTTGAATTTCAGCTCCATATTCTAAAAATTGTGAGAATACTTCCCTAAGGAATGGAGCCACTATATTCCCAAGATAACATTAGTATCTCCTAAGTCCACCACATAAAAATCATCTGTAATAGTATAATTCCCCAATGTGATACTAATTTATGGAACCCGTTGGGTGCACATCATATTAAACTCATCTACCACCACAAAATTGAATCCCTCAAAATCTTATGTTGGAATACCCCTCTTTGCCACCAAGGTAGAGTTAATGACGTTATGGGTTGCCCCACTATCCAATAAAACTATCACATGTTGCCCATCCAAAACTCCACCCTTAACTCCTTTAGGTGGTGGTCCTCCCTCATCTCCACACTCACTATCTAAATCACTATGTTCATTGCCCTGGACTTCTTCTTCCTTTCCTTCCTCTTCACAATTTGAGAAAAACTCTATGTAATGCACCTTTCCTTTCCATAAAAACCCATGTCTTGGATCCCAAGGCTCCTTACAATTGAAACACAACTTCTTCCTGTATAGTTCATTACGAACCTCATCATCCATGTGTGTTCTTCTAGTCTCTTCTTTCTAAAATGACTTCTTTAAATATTTCTTAGGTTGGAAAGGTTTAGGCTATAATTTGTTCTTTGGGGCTGCAGTCTCCATATTCCTATCCCTTTTTATAGTATCCTAAAGGGTGTTAGGCTCAAATGCCTTGATCCATCCATAAATAGGTTTTATCAATCCTTCTATAAATAGTACTATCAATATATGTTCAGTCACATCTGTAACCATCACAAACAACTTTTGAAAATTTGAGATGTATGCCTCAATAGAGCCCACTTGTTTTAGTTGTGCTAGCTCCCTGAAATGCAACTCATGATATCTCTTGCCAAATATGTCTATTAACCTCTAAGTTAAATCTACATAAGAAGTTATACTATCATGACCCAAGGTCACTAGCCCATGGTACCACCACTCATGAGCCTCTTCATCCAAATGAAGGGTTGCATACTTGATTGCTTCCCTTTTTGTCATAGGATTCAACTAAAAGTATGCGTCCAAATTTTGAACCAAGCATGTGTTGTACACTTGTTTGACCCTTCATAGCTGGGAATAGCTAGCCTACCCACCTTGTGTTGTAAATATTTGTTATTGCCTTGGAATATCTCCCCTCTTGGTCTATTTTTATATTTGATACCACAAAATTCTACCAATAATATGGAAGCATGAAATTCCTCATCTAGGGATTGGTATTCACGCAAGTAGTCAGCCCATCCTTCACCACCTCCTTACTGTCCTGCTAGTTCTCTATGTTGGTCCTCTAGAAATTTAGGCATTAGAGGCCTAGGAGTGGTTCTACTTGTTATCTTGGGTGTGTGTATTGATACATTAGTTTTGCTATCTTCACCTTGGTTGCCATTATGACCATTGTTACCATTGTTGTTACCACTATGTTCATTTTCACCATAGTTATTTCTATTATTGGTGTTCATGGTCTGCATCCACTAAGTCAATGTTTGGACCAATTGTTGTTGTCCCCTAACCAAATCACTGAGCATAGCCAAAATGCTAGGATCCTGTTGTTCCTATCTATCTTGTCTATCACCCATGTTTTCCTCTTCTGAATCAAAATGAGAAACACCTCTAGTTCTCATGTAAGTGATTAACTCCCTATCTTCCAGATTAATTAAAATATGTGTAAACAATTGAAGACTTCAAAACTGTCTAGAAATTTTTGCTACTAAAAACAAGTATCAAAACCCATTGGTTGGAAAGATCTCCAACTATGATACCACTGAAATATCCCAAGGTGATTTTGTATGCAATTTTTTTTTTAATTCACCCCCTCAAATGCATAGGAATTTCATCAAACAGTTTATCTATATGTTGTTCTGAATTCAAGACTGGCTTCTTTTAATAAATAGTGTTTATTTTTATGCATGACATAAATTTCTCACAATTTCTAGAAGTTTGACAACATGTTTTGAAAATAGAATAACAACAGAAATTGTTTCATACAAATGATAAAAAATAGTCATAATTTCTCCATAATTCCAACTTAATTCTAGCACAAATGGAATAGGAAATTACAACCAATGTTTTAAAATTTTTAGTCTTCTTTTTACACTAACCTGGTAATTAGATAATTATACATCCTTGATTATACACTGTCATATTGGAAGCAGTTGCAAATAATTATAGTCACACCCTTTTGAAGTAGCACTCCCTTCAATATGGTATTGACCCCCTTAGATAATCAATGCATGTGTTAGAGTTTATGGCGACTAAAGAAATTGGGACCTACTGCACTTTCCTTGACCATTTGACTATGACCTTGGCTCCATGTAACTCCTTATTAGTAGTCACTAGTGGGAGGCAATTCCATATTAGTAGTTGTGACTCCTTAGGGAGTAAATAAATAATAAGTAGCGACACTTTAAAGACAACAATGTTGAATATTTGTGAAGGCCAATGACTCTTCCACTATTTGCGTCGATCTTACTCAAGTAAATAAGGCAATATAAATAAGAGCCTATGAATCTTGAATAATAACTCAACTCCATACAATAAAATGATATAGCGGATAAAGCTATCCAAGGTGGTACAAATTGAGTAAATCACATATTATAAAAATAAATAAATATCACCTATAATCTCAGTCTGCACACAACCCAACATCTATCACTGAAATTTGTCATTGAAAGAGACTTCAATTTTTTTTGTACCTTCACATGTGATGCACATTGTGAGAAATATGAATAAACTCTCTAATAAACTGGTTAGTGATAGGACCAAATAATAGCTTATTTTCTATTGTTTTATGTATATCTTGAGATACATTTAGATAAAATTTTCAGAAAAAAATCCCACATTATATTATCCTTTCATATCCATTATGCAGACTTAAACTTAAAATATGATGATGGAATTGTGATTATAATATATTAGTATTGGATGATTTGTATGAAGATATGTATGGAATGTTGATGGAATGACTATGATTTAATTATGATAGTTATCTTTGTGTACATGTTTTGTGGAACTAACTTGTTTGCAGCTAAAGAGGAACCAAGACATACAATAGTTGAGGGATGAACCCGTAACAAAAGGAATGCTGGACAATGAGGTAGGGGAGCTCTAGATTAGACTGAACGTGACAACTGTTGATTAAAGGAACTTGATGGAAGTTGAACATGGCGTATTATAAATATTTAATAAATGTTGAAGAAGAGGTCTCCTTCACTTATGGGATTTTGACAATTGTTTGTGTTTACATGCAATTTTGTTGTGACAGAGTCTTAGTCCTATTGCTTTGAATAAGATTCTAAATATCTGGAAGTGGAGTTAATGATTTTAGTTAGTTTTTGCTTTGAATAAGATTCCCTTAGCTTGTATATAGCTGTGGGTTGAATCCATTGAGTAGTTAGTTGGTTTTTTTTCAATTTTAGGTTATTAGTTACTTTTTAGTTCTTAAGACATAAAATATTCATAATGATTAAATACAATCTATGAAAGATCTTGTGTAATATTTCTTGAATTTGTAATGAATGGAGTTATCTTATGGAATGCATAGAATCTATTAGTTAGATTTGGGTTCGGTTAAAGTGGGAGCAATTACATGAGCATGCCACTCAAGGTATTGTTTTTCACTTCATTTTTCAGTAATTTATTTATGTTCAATAGCCGTTGTTAGCTTATCATTGCTTCATGAATCATATGCAAGTTAATTAGAATTTCACGTCTTGCTTATTATTAATGAATGCTTAGGAATATGCATGTAATGGTTAACCAATAGTACTCCAGAGGATAGTTCAGCTGAGTCATTAGTTTATATTAGTTTTCAGTTGGTATAGTCAAGTTTAATTAACATCAGTTCAATTACAGTCTACGTTGTAGGTACCCATAGCCACTAGTTCTTGTTATGTCTTTTATTGATTTGCAATTCTGTGAGTTTCCAACAAGTAGAATAACTTAAGTGAGGTAGCTTAAAGTAGTTTTGAGTCTTTGAAGGCATATATAATGCTGCACCATCACAAGCTTACAAGCCTTGGGTTGACAATTTAATGTAGTCTTGAGCAATGTGGAGTGGACTGTTTAGTCAATTAAACCTCTAAATTGAGTAGGTTCTACCAAGTTTACAATACATTAGCTTAGACTCTATAGTTAGGGTCTAGAATCATTTCACCATCAAATCCAATTACTCATAGGGTTTTCATCCTAGGGTTCAAACTTCGTAAAGCTCTCCAAAATCACACAATAGAATAATATCCAAGAATAGTGAAAATGAGCTTATTTTAGATTTTTGTATCCAACTCCACATTAACCTTTCAAATTCTTGCTTTTTGATATTTTAAATAAACCTGGGAATAATAAAGTGACCCTTTTAAAATTTCATAAATAACCACAAATTCATTTTATAAACTCAATTAAATTAATTAAAAAATATTATCCTAAAAATATGTTGGAATAGATTTAATATTAAAAAATTAATTAAAATATTCCCTTAGCTTTGACATTAGCCTATGGGAATAAAATAGACTAATTAAGTCACTTTTACCTAGGAATTGGAAGGGGACATTACAAAAATGTTACTTAGTAGATGAGTGCACACTTGATAATTAAAGGGAAGGAAAATTGTTGAAGTAAATATTGTAGGTCTTTTGTAACAGTGATTGGAGGTTTGCAAATAATGATGTGTTGGTTTGATCTTTTTTGAAGAAAAGTTCCATAGAAGTTCCATATTGACTCCTATAAGACTTGCATAATTTAAAATAATAGATAGTAGTATATTTTAATCAACAATATGCATCTATAACTATAGCTCTGTCAAGTTTTTGGGATATAAAAGAGGTATGCATAAAGTTTTCTATATGATTGTTATTTGTTTGCAATAGATTGTTTTTGCAGAATTGTATAGCAATAGGCATGCTTTGGATTGTTTTTGTAGAATTGTATAGCAACAGGCATGCTTTGGATTGTCAAATATTTTTCTACGAGGAAGAGGAAAATGACCCCAAGATTGTCAAAGAAGTTGCATAGTTCATAGGGCATATGCTTCTACAAGAGGTGTTACTAAGTATCTCCATCTGTGTGTTGTTGGTTTCCTTCTATAGAAAGAACTTGACTATATTTTTAGTGCAATATTTGAACCTAAGTGACCATTTTTTGCCATTATGAGAGGGTCCTAGGTCTCCTAAAAAATTGGAGTTATTGAGTCTTTACTTGAGAAGGTTGATATTCTTCTTCTTGGAGGAGGCATGATTTTCACTTTTTACAAGAGTCAAGGACTCAAAGTTGGATCCTCTCTTATTGAAGAAGACAAGCTTGGAATTTCCACACACTTTATGTAGAAAGCTAAAGATAAGGTTGTTTCTCTCATGTTACCAACATATGTAGTAATTGCATACAAATTTTCTCTTGATGTAAATAAAAGGTTGTACTCTCTAGTGAGATTCCAGATGGGTAGATGGGTTTTGATATTGAACCATACTCCATCAAGATATTTAGTGGTGCTTTGGACACAACTAATTTTTTTTATCTAGAATGGTCCCATGGGAGTGTTTAAATGTGAGAAATTTGCAATAGGAATTGAGGAAATTACAAACAAGCTTACAGATCCAAGTATGTAGGGTAACTCAAATAAGATGACAAGTTTTTTATGTTCCAAGTTATACCATGTATAATACATCAAATGACCAAGTTTTTTAGGGAAGTATAAATGTAATGCATGCAAGAAACCCTTCAATACATATCAAACTATGATAAGTTAAATAATTAAAATAGTTACAAGAAGTGGGAGACATTTCCTATTTTTATGCAAGAGGAGTATGAAGAGGAACAAAGACTAGCAAGAATAGTTTAAACAACACCTCACCACCATCTATTCATCTAGGAGAAAGAGATAGTTTTTGAGACTTATAAGGAGTATCTTTATACCTTGGAGTTGAAGGAGTCAATCCTATGCTTGTTGGAAAGTTTTGATAGAGATTTTGAAGGAGAAAAACCAAGAAATAAGTTCGCCAACACCCAAGGGGTTGACTTAGCATCTTGGAGAATTTTTTAAACCTTTACTCCCACTAAGCCACACCTCCTAGTTTTCTCTAGGAAGTTTCTACTTAGAATTCTTTTTAAATAGGATGCAAACTTTTAATGTTACAATTTTTTTTATCCTCAAGCATTGTAAATTCAATTTTTTTTGAGAAAGAAGCATACAAAAATAGACTTGTACTTAGTTGTAATGACCTTTTGTGATCAATAAAAGAGCCATTTTACCTTCTCATAAGTTGTATACTATGTAAATTCATGAAATGATTTATATTTTCTTGTGATAAAGTTATTTATCCTTGATTTGTTGTCTCTTTTCTTTACCTTTATGCAGTAATATATATATATATATATATATATATATTTAGGTCATAGTTTGTGTTTATGCCAAGTTTATTCCAATTTCATTTGTGAACGATGTTCCTTCTAAAAGCTAGTATAAACTTAAAATTTTTCTATGAAACACTTTACAAAAACATGCTAAATTCTGAGTTGTGTATAGTGTGTTGGTCTTTTTAATCAAAATTGTGTGCATCCAAGAAAGTATAATTCATCAAAAATTTTGGTGCATCACCTCATTTTAGAGTTTTGAGTTCATTTTTATGTTTAGTTTCTACCCTTTTTCCTTGCGATAGCAGTAGAATAAGTTAGTTTAGGTGTTACACTAGGGGAATCATCCCTATTTGGAGATTCACTCCAAGTTTCCATAGCATAGGAGTGTTTCCATTGTGTTAGTTGGAAGGAGAATTAGCTTCACCAATCCTCCATAGGGTGCATTCCAACATGACAATAGTGACATCATTGATATGCAAGTAAAAAACTAAGAAACATAACAACCACAAAATAATTGGTTCATTGGAAGAATATGTACCTGTTAAAGATGCAAGATGGGAGGGACCATAGATTCTTGAGAATCCAAACCTTCAATTATTTTGGGAAAGAAATATCGATAGTGATAGACTTGTAATGTCCTCTTTTAATTATTTATCTTATTTAGGCCCTATTGTTATTTTTTTGATGGGAATATTTAATAAAGGGGCCAAGACTTGGAGAAATAAAAGTTCAATAACTAACATAAACTCACTTAGTTTTAAGCATATCTAAATGCAAGCATGAGGTTTCCATTATGGAGTTTCATAACCTCCAAGACACTTGGAAATAACATCATGATAGATTTAATCACAAGTCAATTATTTGGGCTATTTTTATGAGGGAATCACATCAATATTTTAATTACTATTTTTAAGAGGAAATGTGGTATTAGAATTTGTGCCCTCCTACTACTATAAAATAAGGTGCTTCTCTAGCCTTAGATACATCTACCATTTTATATATGTCTTTGTTATAGCTTGGGCCTTGTATTCAACTATCAATTCAAAGATGAAAACCCTTGGTTAATGATTGAAGGATGAAACCCCTTTTATTTCTTGAGGGAAATCTCATCTAGATATTATATTTGTGTTAAAAGATTTTATTTTATTTTTCCTACAAGAATTTTCATTTGGAGCAACAACATACCATGATAAAATATTTTATTCATACATGTATGTTGTCTATTTGAAGTATTTCAACATACTTGAGAAATAAGATTCAACTCCAACATATTTGTGAAGATTTGTATAGTTCATGCAATGTATTCTCAAATATTTTATATATTGGTATTTGATAAAATAAAAAATATAAATCATAATTATTCATCCATTGTGTGCTTTCACCTCTCCCTTGTGGGGTATTGATGATTAGAAAGCTTTGAATAATAATATTTACTCATCATATGTTCTCCCTTCACCCTCATGAGACATTTGGTGATTAGAAAGTGGTAGATATTTTAGGTTTAAATTTGTAAAGGATATTACACATAATAAGTGTTTGAAGTAGGAATGAATCAAATATAAATATTTATTAACATTTTGGTCATATATCTAATAATGACCCTAATGTTGGAGGCCTTGTGTAGAATTAGCTAACAAAAAATATTCCAAGGAGATTAGGGAAGGTTTTCTAAGGTTAGGGAAACTTACGACATCTTGTGATCGTCAAATTTATTGGAAACATATGCGAGAATGCCCCTAAAATATATGAGAAAAGTAATCACTAAAGTGGGTGTAGAAATATAGGGAGGAGATTGGAAAGGAGATTATTTTTTTAGGAAAAAGATTATTGTACACTTTGCACAAGAAATATATATTTCAATTATATAAAATAAATATTTATTCATGGTTCATATTTGAAGATGTGTTTAGCCACATTAAATATTTATTTGGGTCCATAATTGTATTGTAACATTGGTTAGATATTTATGTGTGGGTTTTACATTGGAAAAACATTTAATATTGAGAAAATTTAGTACCAAAAAGTAAATGTTGGGGTCAATGGTTTTGTGTTTTTATGGTTTTGAGACACATGGTTTAGCTAATACTACTTGGTGGTTTCGTGTGAGTTTGAATCTATAAAGGAAAGCACATATTTAGTGGTTGAGGTTGGCTATCATTTGTATAGAGCTCTCTTCAAGAGTGTGCATGTGAAGTATGGTGTAATGTCCCCCTCTTGGGCTTAGTTAGCATGGTGACTATTATCCTAGTTAGCATGGTGACTATTATCCTATTTCCCGAGTTCAATGGGCATTATGGATCTGCAATGCATGAACAACAAACATGCAATAGTTCTTTCTTGACATTTTAGACCTGCAATACTCATCTTCACCTTTTTTTTTCAAGGTATTTCATGTGGGAGTTCTTATGTATGTCCATTTCATGTATTGACATCATTTGGTGAATAAATATCTATAAAAAAGTTATAACAAAAGATGTATGAAGCCGATTTCTTGTATCAGACTTTATGAGAAAGGGTTCCTCTATTTGCAAGTTTATGTTATTGATTTTCATTGGCAAAAAAAATTAAAAATTCTAGGGTGGTTATTATAGTGGTATTAGAGCTAGGCTAGGAGCCCCAAGCACTTGTAGTGTGGCTTAAGGAGGGATTTGGAAGTAAGCCACACTCAGATCGACAATGGGTTGGCCAAAGAGGGGCCAACAACTCAGTTGGTAGAGCACTCCAACAACAAATGAAAGTTCCTAGGTTTGAGTCCTAGCCGGTCCATACAAGTTGTAGCTTAATATGTGGCATCAAAGCTAGAGATATTTATAGCCTATGCCTTTAATCAATTTTTGTAGTTGTAGTATCATCTATGGGTGATAGGGAATTACGATATTGCACAAGAGAACAAAAAAAGATAATAGAACAAAACCCACAAGCTCTAGTTATAGATCCTTTTTTAGAAGTGTAGAAAGTGCAATGGGGTTGGTTAGTGACATTGACAACCCTTCACATTCGATAAAACACAATCCACCCAAGATCATGGTAGACATAGATAAGCGTAGATTTAGTTTAGTTAGTCCAAATAACAAAGAAGAAAGAAAATTTGATGTCATATTAGACACGGTGTCTCAAATGTTAGGTAAACTCAATCAAAGTATGCCATAGGGTACCCAAGTCCAAAATGGTGAAACAAGTTCTTCAAATCAACAAAACATAAATGGATGTATTGCTACAACAATATCAGGGTCTATTCGTAGACCACTTTATCCTACCTCTACATGTAGGGAGGAGGTACAGGTTATTCTTGAAGTTCAATTTCCATAGGCATATGAAGTGAGGGCCACCTACCTTGAGTACATGTGACATTACTAGCTGAGATTCAAGATCATTTATCTTTGGACTAGTTTCTAAACCAAAGAAAGAAGAGAGGTGGAAGAGTGGAGAATATAGGACCAATAGTCTAGAGAGACTACTAGTAGTAATTAGGTAAGATGACACTTTCACATTTTAATAGGAGTGACACATGCATTACTAGAGCTTGGGTACAAAAGTTGGATACTTATTTAGCTATCAAATCTATACTAGAGGATGATGCTATTAAGTTTTCCATGTTGCATTTGGATGGAGCAGGACATGAGTGGTGGGACCATGGCTTGGTGACACTAGGCCACAACTTGATTACCACCTACGATGAGTTCACAAATAAAATCATCAAGAGATTTTACAAGAAGGAACCATAGCTACATTTCAAAGATTTTTCTCAATTAAAACAATATGGTTCCCTTGATACCTACATTTAAAAGTTTTAGAGACTATCCATGTTATGGTTGCTAACATTATAGAGAGGAGAATTTTGGTCCTTTTTAGTGAAGGATTTATGGAGCTAATTAGGGGATGGGTTAAGGTATTTTTCCACCAAGTTTATAGGAGGCTATGAGGAAGGATAGGATTATGGAGCTTGCTGCCCCGAGAAATAAATTTTGAGTCAAGGACCTTCCAACACTAGAAAGACAAAAAACATTTTCACAAAGATAGATATCAAACCAAAAGGAATTCATCAAGAATGAATGAAGACCTCCTGAATGACTTGAGAAAGAATAAATTATGCTTCACATGCAAG